>MUZC01000534.1:702301-714596 GCA_002072015.1 Radix auricularia | reverse complement strand
ACAGTAAGTCCACATTTGGGTTACACTAAGTCCACATTGATAATACACTAAGTCCACATTTATAATACACTAAGTCCACATTTATAATACACTAAGTCCACATTTATAATACACTAAGTCCACATTTATAATTCAGTATGTCCACATTTATAATACACTAAGTCCACATTTATAATACACTAAGTCCACATTTATAATACACTAAGTCCACATTTATAATACACTCAGTCCACATTTATAATACACTCAGTCCACATTTATAATACACTAAGTCCACATTTAAAATACACTAAGCCCAGATGTAGGCCTGGTTATATCGGTATGGTTGTATGATGAATCTGCCCAAGTCCGCCTTCTGCTCATCATTCTTTACAAAAATGTGATTGTGAGGGATGGAGTAATATTTAACTAGGATACAAGTACTGAGTACTGAGTGCTGGGTGCATCCATTTGACAGCTTTAATGCAACATTCGCGTGACCACGTTAAAATCATGTCTGTTTTAAACAAACGAATAAGATGATCATGTGAAGTTTTTTAAGATTTAGCCTTTTTTTTTTATTTTAAAAGTTTAAATTACATTTCAATTTGGTCATTACTTCTTTCATCCAAATAATTTCTATCAATAGTGAATCAATTACTTTTTAAAGTCAACACGAGATCAATATCTTATTTTGGCCTAAAAACAAAGGAATACATCCTGGTTGTGCTACACTTGTTATCTTAGAAAGCCTACTGGGAATTAAATAACTGTGACATTAGCCAAATAACTGTGACAATATACTCTTCAAACCTCTGTTCGTTAGTGGTAAGAAATAATGACTTTTCTTTGTCTCGTCCATCTTATTATATAGTTTTAAATATATTTATATCTGAAAAATTTCTAAGAATATCAGTCGTGTTTTCCCGTCAAATCCAGTGCATGGACGGGACATTTAATATCCGGAATATATTCAGTGCACTTGATATCCAGGCCTGAGACACTTGCCACCGTTCGGCAGGTCAAGCTGACCGGAACTCCAGCTAGGAAACTACTGTCACGTGAAAATCTAAAAATGCTAACATGAACGAAACAAAATATCAACATTTGTCAATAAGTGTTCGCAGCGCATCTCTATAAGAAGCAATACAAGTCGGTGATATTTTAAAATAAATCTAAGTGGGGTCATTTTCCGCTAGTTCTTGTACATGTAAATATTCCAAAGTTGGGTAACTGACTTTAAGTTCATATCACGGTCGTGGTAGATTGTTTTCATGGACCTCTGGATAAATTTCATACCAGTAAGGTTTTCAGCTAATCTGTTCAGAGGCAGAGATGTTAAAATTAAGCTAGAATTCTCTTTGATCGCTATGAGCAACACAAGGTGACTAGAATTCTCTTTGATCGGTATGAGCAACACAAGGTGACTAGAATTCTCTTTGATCGGTATGAGCAACACAAGGTGACTAGATTTCTCTTTGGCCGCTATGAGCAACACAAGGTGACTAGAGTTCTCTTTGGCCGCTATGAGCAACACAAGGTGACTAGAATTCTCTTTGATCGGTATGAGCAATACACTGTGACTAGAATTCTCTTTAGAAAACTCCAAAATCAAATACCACCTCAAACCTCTAGTATCATCTCTTAACCCCCATTTCGAATACCGTCTTTCACCACAGATATCACTTTCCACATCTTGTACCATTCTCAACACGCCCCTCCAATGCCCTCTCCCACCTCTAGTACCCCACCTCTTAACCCCCGCCCCAATACCACCTCACACCTCTGGTACCACCCCTAACCCCCGCCCCAATACCACCTCACACCTCTAGTACCACCTTTTAACCCCCGCCCCAATACAACCTCCCACATCTAGTACCACCTCTTAACCCCAGCCCCAATACCACCTCCCACCTCTTTTATCACCTCTTAACCCTTGCCCCAAAACCACCTCCCACCTCTAGTACCCCCTATAACCCCCACCTCCAATTCCTCTGTTTTTCCTTAGAACCTTATGCGCCATTAGGTTTCAAATGTCTCGCCAGGTAATTGCCAGTACACTGAGTAAAGTGCAAGGAAGTGGATTAAAATGGTCCAATGATCAGAGTTGCTGTTATGAACATAACAAGATAGAACCAAGGTTTTCTTCAACGTGTGTGTGGCAAACATAAAACTTGAGGTTTCCAATAACTATTTTATCTGAAGAAATTTAATTTTTAATTTAATTGAATTTTTCAGACTATTGTTTGAGTTAAAATTGAAGACAAAGCGGTTGTGTAGCGAAGTCAGTAGTGCGCTCGCCTTACAAGCTGAGGGGCGTGAGATCGAGCCCACGTTAAAGCCAATATAAACATGGTGAGAAATGACTAACGCTAAGAAAGTCATCCGCTGAGCTGGAGAGGGATGGGCGCCGCCAGGGTCTACCAGGCCCGAGAATGTTCTTATGGAAACATTATTACCCCCTACGACCTCTAAAAAGAGGTTATGGGACTAAAAAAATTGAAGACAAACATGGTTGAGCAGTTTCTAATATTTTTTCCACTTTTTTATGGTATGTTTGATAAACTCGCCTATTTCATACCACGACTAATAAGGCTTGTTATTAGTCAAAAATTCCAAATGCTTGTGTATTGAGCAAAAAGGCTTTATTTTAAGTTGTAAATGGACAATAAAAATAAGTATCTTTAAAATTTCAATCGAATCAAGTACATACCACACTAACACATCTGGCCAAGGATACCTCTGGTGGCCATTTCTTTTGTAGGAGTCTGTTTATTAGTGACCAGATACAGCCCCGTCCTGTATAAATGGTATTCAGTCAAATTCAATAGCATGTTTGTGATATTACATAATACGATTTCTTCAGATCATAACGAGGCACATATAAGCGCCAACGAGAGGCTATTGACCAACTACATACAACAATAGATACCGGCTCTAAATTGGCATCACCAAATGAATGTATCACAATAGATACCGGCTCTAAATTTGCATCACCAAATGAACGTAGCACAATAGATACCGGCTCTAAATTGGCATCACCAAATGAACGTAGAACAATAGATACAGGCTCTAAACTGGAATCACCAAATGAACGTAGAACAATAGATACCGGCTCTAAATTTGCATCACCAAATTAACGAATCACAATTGATACCGGCTCTAAATTGGCATCACCAAATGAACGTAGCACAATAGATACCGGCTCTAAATTGGCATCACCAAATAAACGTAGCACAATAGATACCGGCTCTTAATTTACATCACCAAATGAACGTAGCACAATAGATACCGGCTCTAAATTGGCATCACCAAATGAACGTAGCACAATAGATACCGGCTCTTAATTTACATCACCAAATGAATGTAGTACAATAGATTCCGGCTCGTAATTGGCATCACCAAATGAATGTAGCACAATTGATACCGGCTCTAAATTTGCATCACCAAATGAATGTAGCACAATAGATACCGGCTCTAAATTGGCATCACCAAATGAACGTAGAACAATAGATACAGGCTCTAAACTGGAATCACCAAATGAACGTAGAACAATAGATGCCGGCTCTAAATAAGAATCACCAAATGAATGTAGCACAATAGATACCGGCTCTTAATTGACATCACCAAATGAACGTAGCACAATAGATACCGGCTCTAAATTGGAATCACTAAATGAACGTAGCACAATAGATACCGGCTCTAAATTGGCATCACCAAATGAATGTAGCACAATAGATACCGGCTCTAAATTGGCATCACCAAATGAATGTAGCACAATAGATACCGGCTCTAAATTTGCATCACCAAATGAACGTAGAACAATAGATACAGGCTCTAAACTGGAATCACCAAATGAACGTAGAACAATAGATACCGGCTCTAAATAAGAATCACCAAATGAATGTAGCACAATAGATACCGACTCGAAAATGGAATCACCAAATGAACGTAGCACAATAGATACGGGCTCTAAATTGGAATCACCAAATGAATGTAGCACAATAGATACCGGCTCTAAATTGGCATCACCAAATTAACGAATCACAATAGATACCGGCTCTAAATTGGCATCACCAAATGAATGTAGCACAATAGATACCGGCTCTAAATTGGAATCACCAAATGAACGTAGCACAATAGATACCGGCTCTAAATTGGCCGGTAACTATTGTGCTACGTTCATTATGTGTGTGTGTCGATTTAAAGACAATAATTACTTCAGGTTAGCTTTGTAAAAATTTATGAGTCTTTTCAAAATATCAACCAAGAACACAATTTGAACCACTTTAAAGAACAAATAACCACAACAACATTGACGTCACGTAGAACAAGGAACAGCAAGAGTGAAAATGTCAAGTGCTCTTAATCAATGGAAATAAAAGGCCTCTTGGTTAGCATCGTTTTTTTTTTTGTTTTTTTGTTGTTTTTTTTCATAATTTCAAATCAAATTTTTAAATACAAATTAAATTAAAAAATGACTTAGACCACAATTAATATTAACTTCCATCTTTCTTGAATACTTAGCCAAAAATATTAAATAAACACCTCATCGTTTGCTAGTGGTACAGTACCAGAGTGATGTAGACAGATAAATAGAGAGCTGCGTTTGATTTTCTTATAATATTTTTTTTTTTTTAGATGCATTTATCAATATATTACTCCGCTTAAAATTCTTTGGGCTGGGTTTTTTTTTGTTTTTTTGTTTTTTTTATTGTTTTTATTTTTTTTCTTGAATTCCATGTATATAAGGACAGAGTTGGCATTACATCTGATGTATTCTGTTATTAAATAAAGTTATAACATTGTTTAATTTTATTAATAATATTATTTAAACAGCTGCCAATGATAATATTTGTAACTTCGTATTAAGTAGTTTTGACCAAGGCCATGCATTTATCCTTCTTAACACGCTTCATAACTCTATAAAACGAAAATATTGTATATTATGTTTAAAAAATGTTCATTATTTGAAACTAGGGCTGTTATCGATTAATTTAAATGTAATCGTTAACTTTTGCAAAATGACCGATTAATTAATAGATAATTTTGATTAAAGCTAAAATTATAAAGTTCATTTTTTTTATTCCAAGGGGTTCAAAGTTATGCATTTTTTCTTAGATCTCATAATCCCTTTTTTCATTTTGTCATTTTCCTTCACATGATATACCCTTTTAGGGCATTTTTAAATGCACAAAATGTAAGTAATTATTTAATTTAAAAAAACATAATACTGTTAGGAAATATAAATATAGGCTAAGTAGTTCAATATAATGTCAATGAATTTAAATTTTGTTTATTGTTAACTAAGTAAAAAAAATGTTTATTTTTAATCATTTTCCTTATAAAACAGCTTATTTTAAAGTTAACACTTATGAAATAACTTTTTTTTTAAATGGAGAGGTTTGTCACGTAAAAAATAATAAACTATCATTGACTATTAATAATTAATTATTTATTAATAAATCGAAAAATAAATTTTCCGAAAACATTTTCTTTAATTTAATCGCTATTTTATCGATGAAAATAATTTTAATCGATAAAAAAAACTTTATCTGATTAATCGAGAAATTAATCGTTAATTTCCGCAGGCCTATTTGAAACATTTAATTTATTTATCACCGGAGCACTTGAGCAGCACAAAAATGTGTGTTAATATCAACAACCAAATCCGACAGAATGTTTGACACAAACTGTCTGTCTACACGCGACAATCACAAATCTATGTTGATCCTTGTTCCTATCTGATCCATTGTTTTTGGCTTGATCAAGCTGGGGATGTTGTCACGAAATTCCAAGGCCATGAAAGCCATCAATCCGACGAAGAGGTGTTTACAACAACAGGAGGGCACTGTCTAGTCATAGAAATGATGTGTCAAAAAAAAAAAAAAAGGAAAGAACTGCTGTGTCATATATGTGACGTTTTCCATTTAGTTTCCTCTCTGTATCTCCCTTCTCTCTAACTCAATGAAATGTCTCCTTATCTCTCTTACTCTATACTTATCACATTTTTTAATATATATCTTTCATGCTCTCTTTTTTCTTCAACCGCCTCTAACTCTACCAGCGTTGTGTACATTCTATTTCCTCTCTTATCTGAGCTCTGAGCTCATGTATCGCTTTGTCTCCTACTCTCCAGTAGAACTCATAGAATCGAGTAGCCTCCCATTCGAGAGACCCCAAATACACAACCACAGAACCTCCAAACCATGTTTATCTCAAATCAGAGAACTCCAAAACTTGGGTCGTTGGCCAAAGAGGACCTATGGATTTGCCCGCAGATATTGGGTCCCCCACACCATGGGTCCCCCACACCTTGGGTCCCCCACATCATGGGACCCTAATATTACATCGGAAGAGAACCCCACCTTGGGTCCCCCCATACCATGGGACCCTAATATTACATCGAAGACAACCACACCTTGGGTCCCCCACTCCATGGGACCCTAATATTACATCGAAGACAACCACACTTTGGGTCCCCCACACCATGGGACCCTAATATTACATTGAAATACAACCACACCTTGGGTCCCCCACACCATGGGACCCTAGTATTACATCGAAGAGAACCACACCTTGGGTCCCCCACACCAGATAATCCAAAACCTTGGGCCCTTTTTCCAGAACACCCGCACATGGGTCCCCTCGCATTAGAGGACCTCCACACTTCGGGTCCCCCTGACCAGAGGACCTACACACTTTACCTAATCTTATCTGTTACAGACGCTCCTTCTGTGCAGAAGATTATTGCGTCGTACGCTTATCTATGGTTTGTGTCTAGTCCTGCATTCTCATTAGAATTTTAAATGTTGATAAAGTGTTGGCTTTTCTGTTTTCTTCAGCCTACCCATCCAAAGCCCTAAATCCGAACTGGAAGAACAGAAATTTGAATATGTTAGTTCTTGCATAGGGAAAAAAAGTGTTTTAATCCTTATGTCTATCTGAGGGTTGTATTAAGTTATCTTGCGTCCACCTCCCCAAACCAGACCTACCACACAAGGACCATGCTGATATTTGGATGACGTCACGAAAACACAGGGGGACAAATGACCCTGTCCCCGTCTCCATGAAACTTGTTTACATTTCACAGAAATAGGTCAACTGGACTCTTTGCTCAATGGAGCCAAATCAAAGTTCAGTGAAAGGATCCCTAGTTAATGAACCCTGGCTAATCTTGACATTGTATAATTAATGGGTTTTTTCTCGGCGTTGAATATTGCTCGAGATGGAAGCAGTCGAGACATCAAACGACTAGAAAGGATTTCTGTGTTTGCGCTTGTGGCCATATGAAAAAAAAGGGAGGGGGCTGAAGGCAAGTGTAAGTCAATACTCATTAGTCCAATGGGATAGGATTCATCTCAATGTTTCTTAAGAAAACATGTAAAGAATGCTAAATAAATAAGCGGTTTTTATCTTTAAAGATCTAGTTACATTTTGTGGAAGTTTTTTTTATATAGCACGGTGGAAGATAAAAACCTTGTTGCAGAAGTAATTAGACTTACAAAATATTGTTTTCACGTGTTTGTAACAATATTCGTCCACAGTCAGGAATAGAATTGATTAGAGCGCTTCCGGTAAGAGAGACATCAATTTTACCAGTGCATGCAACTGCAACGTTATAGATTCACTCTTCTCGTTAAGGTCAAGGCATAAAGATGCAAGGGCGGGAATTATATTGAGAAGAGTTCACTTTCTAGGCCGTTCGTAGAGTTCCACATAGTGACAGGAACTCAAGAGAATTCTGGGGGGGGGGGGGGGGGGGGGGGGGNNAGGGGGGATGTGAGAGTGATGTATCCAGTCTTGGCTGGGAGTTTACAGAAAGTTTGTGAAATCAAAGTTTCATGTTTTAGGTGCAAAACTTTTATCTTGGTACATAGTTTCTTTTTTTATAGTTTAAAACTAGGGCTCGCACTGATTAAAAAATATTTTTTCGATTATTCGGGGGAAAATGTATTCGATTAATCGATTACTTTCGATTAATTATATTTTTATAACGCATATGTAGATCCCATTAAGTTAAGTCGCGTTATTATATGGCTCGAAATTTTGTGACGTAACCAAGCTAATTCGTTCTGCTATGCAAGATATAACGACAAAAACCCTTTTTCTTTACGTATGCACGTCTAAATAAATGATATTAATACGAGGTGAAAGTATGTAAGTAACAAAAAATATAAAGTATTAATACATTTAAAAAAAATTAATAATTTCTTAAATTGTAATCGAATTTTAATCGGTCAAAATTATTTGCATCGATTAACATTTTAATATTAATCGATTAATTACTCGTTAATTTCTGCAGCCCTAGTGAAAACATTTAATCTTGGGAAAAAAAACTTCTATCTAGGCAGAAACATTTAAAACCAATAGAAATGATTCCTTCGGGTAAAAATCTGTAATTTGTAAAACTCAGCTCCTGAATAATCAGAGATTAAACTAAAAGTGAAAAGTTTCAATACTTGTATTTTTATGCTTGAAGCTACAGATCCCCTGTCATCAGTGGCGGCGTTAGGTAAGCGTGGGGCCTAGTGCCAGCAATGACCCCGCTGGGCCAGAGTACTAGTAAAGATCGCTAAGCACCAGTATGATATGGTATTTAAAAATATGAAATATCTTGATTATTGTGTAATTTTAATACCGCGTGTCACCTTTTTATTAAATTATTACAAGCTCATTATTTTCTCTGGTCTATAAACAACGGTTTATTCTTATCGAAAAATGACGTGCCGGTTACGACGTGATTTAAAATGCAATTTATTGGCAGACATATTGCAAAATAATTGCAAAAGGATTACAAGAGTGCCTCTTTCGTTTCTTTACAATCGTTTCCAGCATACGCTCTACCATCCACTCTTTGGTTCTACATGTATAGGCTATTAACCAGGACGAGACATGTTCAGGACCGAAACGCGGGGCCTACCTAAGCGCGGGGCCTGGGGCAGTCGCCCCAGTTGCCACCCTCAAAAGCCGCTCCTGCCTGTCATCACTTTTTAACTGATTGAATTCATATTTTCTATGTAATGTGCACACACTTTGCTCAGTTTTGTTTCTTCTTCGATCATCTTGCTTCGAGTGCCTCAATTAGTTTGTACCGTTCTTTGGGAAATTCTCAATATTGACAAAATGAAGAACGAGTTTGATGAATGAGTTGAAGGTCATGTTTGATGAATGAGTTGAAGGTCATGTTTGATGAATGAGTTGAAGGTCATGTTTGATGAATGAGTTGAAGGTCATGTTTGATGAATGAGTTGAAGGTCATGTTTGATGAATGAGTTGAAGGTCATTATAGACTTATTTAATTTTTTAAAAATTAGGGCTGATTTTTTAATCTAACTCCCTTGGGAATTGCGCTTATACATATGAAATGTTTGGGCACATGTGAGGTTGCACATACGAACTTGCACATGCAACTCCTCCTAAACCATACCAGATAGAGGGTTCAGGTCTTTTGCAAATATGCTAAGGAGGTCTCAGGGATGTGCAACGGACAAAAACAATACCGAAAAGGTTTGCTGGATTTCCTAGGAAAATAAAAGGAAACATTTAGAAATATCAGTATCTGTCAATTTCTCGCCAACCATAGCATCTATCGGGTTAAAACAAACGCCAAACAATAGCTAATAATATTTAGAACAATTTCGGAGAAGGAGCTTTTGAAAGAATTATTAAATTTCGACTCCCGTAATTTTAGCAGCAATGTATAGATGGCAATTATTTTGTTCAGTTTCAAAATTATTGATTTGAAATGACTTTTAATGTAATCTAGAATGACAGTTAATGGAACTTTTCCGCTTTGTTAATGCTAATGTTGGATTGTCGCGTGGTGCGCATTACATTGACACATTCTTGGTGTGATGTAGCGTAAGGGGATATGACGTCACATTTTGTTTAGTTTCACAATTACTGATTTGAATCGACTTTTAATGTAATCTAGAATGTTTTCAGCTTAAATTTAAAAAATCGGAAATTCCTTGTTGGAATTTGCGTTTTAATACCCATTCGAGTTTGTATTAGAATCTAGATCTTATTGATTTTAATAAGTTTTATGTGCAAAACTTTTTTTTAGTAAACATATTTTTGAATTTTTAAAAACTACACGAAAATAAATATATGCATAAAATGATTGTCAATTATTTAATTTTATTTAACAGTTACGAATATTCACACTCATCATTTACAATAAAGTCAACTCCTCTGCTCATCTCATATCTCAAGTAACCTACAGATATCCTCTAAGCAGTTGTCACTTTTAAAAACATATTCCTAAATGAACAGTGATCAACACCAAACTTTTTTTTTCTTAACACAAAAAAACTCTGTAAGATTTTGGGGGTTGAGGGTGTATGTCGGTTGCTATGGAGATTCAGAGGCTTCTTACTCCACATCCGAATCTTTCTTTGATCAAATTTTTGTCTAAGCCACTTTTTTTTTTTTCATTTCAGTTTTTAAGGTAAAATATCAGTGTCCGTCCATCATAGGCGTATCGATTTGCTAATCTGGATTTCAAGAGACCATCTCTAAAAATAATTACAGTTTTTTAAAAATCTTTTAAAAACTATTTTGTAAAGTGGAAACACATTTTTAAGTCTAGCTTCAGGTGAGTCTGTATATCAAAATATCTAGTCTCGGGCTGTATAATCTAGGACAGACATTAAAATTGCAATTGAAGAAATGATCTGTGGTGGATAACGTGTTATTGTTTGCAATATTTTTTATTGTTACTCTTAACAAATGACAGTAAGAAGTGTTTTGTTTTTTTTTAAAATAAAATATAGGGGAGGCTTAGAAAAGAAACAAAACAACAAGGGCAAATTTTAAATAGAGTGCTTAACATACCAGATCACATTGATACGTTTAATAGGGCTAAATCGATTGCAACACATTAACAAATAGTTTTCTTTTTAAAAAAACAAAAAAAATAAATAAATAAAAAAGCAAAAACAAAAACAAACAAAAACCGAATCATTTCTTTTTGTTTAATCTTGTTTAAAAACATTCGAGATTATACAATAAAACACGCCCGCAACGATACCATTATAAACCATTGCCAGGGCTTAAACGATACCATTATAAACCATTGCCAGGGCTTAAACGATACCATTATAAACCATTGCTAGGGCTTAAACGATACCATTATAAACCATTGCCAGGGCTTAAACGATAACATTATAAATCATTGCCATGTCCTCACCGATACCATTATTAATTATTGCCTAGAATTAAACAAAACCACTATCATCACGTACTCGACACATTTTTCATTGGCGTTTTTCGAGATAGGCAGGGCAAAAAGATGGGGGTCGATACCCTCTAGACCAAGGACCGCAATTAGCTTTGAGCTCCTCTCAAAATTTAGGCTCTGGTTTAGAGCTACCAAGATCTCAGCGAATTGTGTCACCAACAGTACACAGAGAAATTGGAGAGGGACCTCGTTCATATAGGTTATCGCTGCAAATAAAAAAAAAAAAGGCAAATGTTGAAGAGGTTAATGATGGAAAGTTCTGTCAACTTGTGAATAAATCATTATCAATCTGGGCTCTGGTGGAGGCGGGGGGGGGGTTAAGTTGGGCATTGTACACTGGTGAGACACCATGTTATTCTTGCTCACTATAAACTTGTGTATTGTACACTGGTGAGACAACATGTTATTCTTTCCCAATATAAACTTGTGTATTGTACACTGGTGAAACACCATATTATTCTTGCTCACTGTAAACTTGTGCATTGTACACTGGTGAGACACCATATTATTCTTGCTCACTGTAAACTTGTGTATTGTACACTGGTGAGACACCATCTTATTCTAGCTCACTATAAATTTGTGTATTGTACACTGGTGAGACACCATATTATTCTTGCTCACTATAAGTTTGTGTATTGTATACTGGTGAGACTCCATCTTATTCTTGCTCACCATAAACTTTTGAATTATGTACTGGTGAGACATCGTGTTCTTGCTCAATATAAACATGTACATTGTACACTGGTGAGACTGTATCACATTCTTTCACAATATAGACTTGACTAAAAACTTGTACATGAGATACTAGGACATGTGAAAACTTTCATGTTTTCAATGTGACCTTATGTAAGGACATCATCTGCTCAAAGTCCTCTCTATGACGAGGCGTAAGATAAGGACATACAAGTGTGTCTTAAGAATGTGTGGCTTATCATTATTAGACATTAATATAAGGACATACAAGTGTGTCGTGAGAATGTGAGGCTTATCATTTTAGGACATTAATATAAGGACATACATGTGTGTCATGAGAATGTGTGGCTTATCATTCTTAGAGATGTAAGATAAGGA
>MUZC01000534.1:616307-657844 GCA_002072015.1 Radix auricularia | reverse complement strand
AGCTATTGATGAAAAAAATCGTTGTCAGCTATTGATGAAAAAAATCGTTGTCAGCTATTGATGAAAAAAATCGTTGTCAGCTATTGATGAAAAAAATCGTTGTCAGCTATTGATGAAAAAAATCGTTGTCAGCTATTGATGAAAAAAATCGTTGTCAGCTATTGATGAAAAAATCGTTGTCAGCTATTTTGAGGCTCGATGGCAAGACGTAAACGTCACAGGGAATGGTCTCCTACTACCAGACCGGAACCAGGCGACACTCGGGCTGAGTTCTATCATGACTTGAGTGGCTAGGGGAGCCGACTCTTGAGGAAAACACACCACTGGATTGTGGGGCGTGGAGCAGTCGTGTACTCTCTAAATAAATTGGTTGTTTCAGTTTCTTGTAGATATATGTAATGTGTTTTATCAAAATAACAAAATCATTTGACTTTCCTTCCTGTTCTTATTTCCGTAGATGGTTGATAGAATTGTAGAATCTCTTGGCATTTATCTTTTTTTAATAAATTTAATCTCAAAAGATGAGGCGAAAAAAAAAGCTATGAACTTAATGTGTTTATTTTAATAATTAATTAGCTGTAAATCTAGACGCTTAATACATTATTTCCCCTTTTTTTCTCAGAGAGATTTTTTTTTTTTTTTTTAAAGATTTTAACAACTTCCCAAAAAATGTTTAATATATCAAATTAATATACTGAAGTGTAATCGTTAAATGTTATTTAATATTTTGAAGTATTATCATTGCGGAGAAAAATATTACTCTAAAGTCGTTGTTTTTCGTGTGTATTTCTCATAACCTAGTATACTACATTCAGGAGCGTCTTAGAATGGGGTTGGGCTTCAATGTACAAAGATCTTAGTGAAAGTAGAAACTTCAGTAACAGTAGAATGCCACTATCTAAGATCTTAATCAAACTAGAGATGTGTGACACAAGAGAGTGCCTCTACCAAAGATCTTAATGAAACTAGAGAGTGCCTCTACCAAAGATCTTAATTAAACTAGAGAGTGCCACTACCAAGATCTTAATGAAACTAGAGAGTGCCACTACCAAAGATCTTAATGAAACTAGAGATGTGTGTCACAAGAGAGTGCCTCTACCAAAGATCTTAATGAAACTAGAGAGTGCCACTACCAAAGATCTTAATGACACTAGAGAGTGCCACTACCAAAGATATTAATGAAACTAGAGATGTGTGTCACACAGATAGTGCCACAACCAAAGATCTTAATGAAACTAGAGAGTGCCACTACCAAAGATCTTAATGACACTAGAGAGTGCCACTACCAAAGATCTTAATTAAACTAGAGAGTGCCACTACCAAGATCTTAATGAAACTAGAGAGTGCCACTACCAAAGATCTTAATGAAACTAGAGAGTGCCACTACCAAAGATCTTAATGACTATAGAGAGTTCCGCTACCAAAGATCTTAATGAAACTAGAGATGTGTGTCACAAGAGAGTGCCACTACCAAAGATCTTAATGAAACTAGAGAGTGCCACTAACAAAGATCTTAATGACACTAGAGAGTGCCACTACCAAAGATCTTAATGAAACTAGAGAGTGCCACTACCAAAGATCTTAATGAAACTAGAGAGTGCCACTAGCAAAGATCTTAATGACACTAGAGAGTGCCACTACCAAAGATCTTAATTAAACTAGAGAGTGCCACTACCAAGATCTAAATGAAACTAGAGAGTGCCACTACCAAAGATCTTAATGACACTAGAGAGTGCCACTACCAAAGATCTTAATGAAACTAGAGATGTGTGTCACAAGAGAGTGCCTCTACCAAAGATCTTAATGAAACTAGAGAGTGCCACTACCAAAGATTTTAATGACACTAGAGAGTGCCACTACCAAAGATCTTAATGACACTAGAGAGTGCCACTACCAAAGATCTTAATGAAACTAGAGATGTGTGTCACAAGAGTGTGCCACTACCAAAGATCTTACTGAAACTAGAGATGTGTGTCACAAAAGAGTGCCACTACTAAAGATCTCACTGAAACTACAGAGTGCCACTACCAAAGATCTTACTGAAACTAGAGATGTGTGTCACAAGAGTGTGCCACTACCAAAGATCTCACTGAAACTACAGAGTGCCACTACCAAAGATCTCACTGGAACTAGAGATGTGTGTCACAAGAGTGTGCCACTACCAAAGATCTTACTGAAACTAGAGATGTGTGTCACAAGAGTGTGCCACTACCACACTACCAAAGATCTTACTGAAACTAGAGATGTGTGTCACAAGAGTGTGCCACTACCAAAGATCTTACTGGAACTAGAGATGTGTGTCACAAGAGAGTGCCACTACCAAAGATCTCACTGAAACTACAGAGTGCCACTACCAAAGATCTTACTGAAACTAGAGATGTGTGTCACAAGAGTGTGCCACTACCAAAGATCTTACTGAAACTAGAGATGTGTGTCACAAGAGTGTGCCTCTACCAAAGATCTTACTGAAACTACAGAGTGCCACTACCAAAGATCTTACTGAAACTACAGAGTGCCACTACCAAAGATCTTAATAAAACTAGAGATGTATGTCAAGGGGAATGTTCTTGACGCGTCCTTATTTTCAAACGCCCGAGTTTCAATGTCTTTCTGTAAGGCGTATGGAGGGCGTTCTCTAGGGGGCGTCACTGAGGGTGTAAGCTGTCTTCACCGCCTTCCTCCCATCTCATGGATAAATGAGTTGTGCTTAGCGCTTGCTGGTGGCCTCGAAGTTCAACGAAGTTGGAAAAAATAAATAGGTTACTGGAAAAATTGATCCTAAAAATTTGACAATTGGCTTGGGTGTAAAGGACTTGATTGCTAGATTTTTAACATTATCCCCTGCTAACATGTCTCGACCGAAGCTTTATGCATGATAAAGTACGTACTCCGAAAAATTCAACAACGATGGCACGATATTTACTTCTATTAACATAAAAAAACTCAAAGATAACTAAAGAAAAATAATATTGTAGAATCTCATTATTGAATGTATATTTTTCTATTTATTATTATAAACTCAGAAGAAATAGCACAATTACGTCATTATTATTGGGTTAGCTGATCAGCTTTACTCTAACATCCTTAAACGCTTTGTCCTGTCACGTGAGTTTAGCAATTAATCACTTGATGTCTCTCAGACGACCGTCAAATGACCCCGGACGTACGAAAAGATCTGATTATCGAATTACGTTCGCTGGTAAAACATTTGCGAATAACTTGAAGGGAGGGGATCTTCTCTTTTGTCCAAAAAAGAAATACATAAATATATATATATAAAAATATGTGGGGTGTGGTAAATGTTATTCAGTCAATTAGTTTCCTCTAAAACTCTTTGCAGGCGACATTAAAAATTTCCTTTACAATATTTTAGGGCTGCGGAAATTAACGATTAATATCTCGATTAATCGTTAAAATATTTTACCGATTAAAATTATTTAAATCGATAAAATAGCGATTGAAAGTATTGAAAAAATGTTCAACAATTTTTTCGATATATTAAACTTTAAAATAAGAAGTTTTTATAAGGAGAATTATATTTTAACAAAATAAACATTTTTATTACTTAATTAACAAAAATCGAAACTAAAATCCATTGACATTCAAGCGAACTACTTATAATTAAACATAAATATCCCCCAAAAATATAATAGTTTTTATTAAATTCTTAAGAAATGGGCATTTTATGACATTTTAATTTTAATGACGCCATAATCTTATTTTCAGCATTAATCAAAATTATCGATTATTCATTCGGTAATTTTTCAAAAGTTAACGATTAAATTTAAATTAACCGGTAACAGCCTTACAATATTTTCATGGGCTCTCGGGTATGATATAAAATGTCTGTCATTATTTTAATAGTTTCAATACACCACTTGCAACTGATGAAAGAACATTTGGTAGATGGTTGTAACATGACTTCAGATGTAGAGTCAAACAACGTTTCAGACCAATAACTCTTTACATCCTTCTCTAGTGTCAATGCCGAATAAATTGACCTTCAAAACTGGAAAAAAACAGCTTTCAAAAGGATATTGTTGTTTTTTTAATACTCAAACAAAGTTAGAGAGATAAATTCCTTTAAATAAACAAAGGGTGAGTACTCTGGCCACTAGACAGCGCTATCTACATCCGGTAAGTTGGCTCAGAAAATTGACTCTGGCGCATTAAGCTAAAAGCCGAGACTTGAAACAGCAGACGTCATTAAAAGCACAATGGTTCGACAAGGGAAAACTTAAACGGACGGACGGACACACTTTCCCGCGGTGTGTTTCCAGGGTTCTGTCTCTGAGGGTAATGGGCCTTAGCTGTGTAAGTGGGCAAGCAATTTGGAAGCAGACTAAGGAGGAGGTTCATGAAAGAAGAATTACTTTTCTTCCCCCCTTTGGTTTATTTATTTTCTTACATTGCTCTTGCCGTGGGAGTGATTAGGGTGGATTAAAAGCTATTACGTTCAAGCCTGGTTTTAGTGTTCTACAATGTTCTAATATGTTCTACAATGTTCTAATATGTTCTACAATTTTCTACAATGCTCTACAATGTTCTACAATGTTTTACAATGTTCTACAATATTCTACAATGCTCTAATATGTTCTACAATGTTCTACAATTTTCTACAATGTTCTAATATGTTCTACAATGTTCTAATATGTTCTACAATGTTCTAATATGTTCTACAATGTTCTACAATTTTCTACAATGCTCTACAATGCTCGAAAATGTTTTACAATGCTCCACAATATTCTACAATGCTCTAGAAGTGATTCAACTCAGTCACAACAAACTCCGATGCGGCTGTTATCTCAATTGAAGTCTAACGCAGGAGGTGACAATATGTCATGGAATTCTCATTTCAATTAAGTTATTACAAAATGAATCAAAACCTTGGCTTTATAAAGAGAAACATTTACACATATTATACTAACATAAAACTAAAATGCTATCTTCTCTTTGGTGAGACCTGTAAAAAAATGTGTATCTTCTTTATGGGTCCCATCCACCATAGAAAACATTGATAAACTAGAACAAATAAAAAAAGAGCTACGAGATTCATTAATTGTTTGTATTCTAAACTGACGAGTACAACACCATTAGTTGAATCATTAAACCTTGAAACACTAGAGGATAGAAGAACAAAGAGTAAAGAAGTAATAATACATAAGGCAATTGATTCTAAACTGGAAATACAACACAAAGATAACTTAATACAACCCTCAGATAGACATAAGGGTAAAAACACCTTTCTCATTCTGTATGCAAGAACAAACACATACAAATGCCGGTTCTTCTATGGATAAGCGTAGGACTAAATAAACTTCTGTTTTTATGTATATATGTGTATGTATGAGTTTTGTTTATTTTTTCAAGAGTAATGCATGAAGCAACAGAGGCATGGTCCTGGGGGAGTTTGGGGCCTGTTATGTAAGTGGAAGCATGGTCCTGGGGGAGTTTGGGGCCTGTTATGTAAGTGGAGGCATGTTTCTGGGGGAGTTTGGGGCCTGTTATGTAAGTGGAGGCATGTTCCTGGGGGAGTTTGGGGCCTGTTATGTAAGTGGAGGCATGTTTCTGGCGAGCTTTGAGGCATTTGGGGGGCTTGGGGTGGGCACGTTTTTGGGGTTTGGTGCATGTATTTTGGTGGCTTGGGGACATGTTTTTAATGCTTGGGGGGGGGACATGTCTTTTGGCTTGGGGCGTGTTTTTTGTACGGGTTGGGGCATGTTTTTTGGGCTTAGGGGCTTTTTTGTTGACTTAAAGATGGGCATGCTTTTGGGGCTGGGGCGCATTGGGGGGCATGGTGACATCTTTAGGTGGGCTTAGTTGTTGTTGTTGTTGTTGTTGTTTTTTGGGGGGCATGTTTTTTTTAGGGCTTGGGGCAGGCTTTTGGGGAGCTAGGGGACATTTTTTGGGAGGGAATGGGGGCTTAATTTAGTAACATCAACAAATCGTAACACTAGCCACCGTACCCTGTAGCTGTAACGAATCTTTAACGATAGTAAACTGACCTAGACTAATAACTAACCTGAGCTATCAGAACAAAGAGAAATAACTAATCGTCAAAAGACTGGCCTAAAAGTAAGAATAAATAAAGAAAACAAAAAAAAAAAGACCTAACAGCCTAAAGAAATCACCTGAACAACTAGCGAGCCTAAAAAAATCTGTTATTATTTCTATCTCTCTCATTATTTATTCCCGGCTTCCGTGTTTACAACTCATCCATCTGATTGAAATAAAATCCAAGTCACTAAAGTTATTTCCTCAATAAATATAAACACAGGATCTTATCCCCCTTTCTTTGTGCTGCTGGCCGTCCAAAGAAGATTTATTACAGAGTTCTTCTGTAGTCGAATTTGTGAGAGCGTTATCGATCAGAGAATATTAAATATATCGACTAGGACACACTCTTGTCTTGTACCTGGTCGCAACATGATGTTATAAACTGTCTAAAGCTGGCAATTTTTGAACCTAAAGAATTTTTTTCTCGTGATCTTGATAATTTTTAAAATGACATATTCCTTTGAAAAAATCTTTATTATCAATATAATCCGCGTTTTTTTCCCCCTAATATGTAGCCGACTTAAGCATAATTCATAAATCAGTAATCCTAACATAGAAATTATGCAAGCAGAAGTAGGAAAAAATAAACACAATCATCATACTTTTTCTTTATCCCTTTGGGAACAGCGTCTAAATTACAGCTTTGAACAGGGCGCCGCTTTTGTTTGTCACCTGGAAGGTGTGTAGGGGGACGAGGGAACAAAAGAATGGAAAATCGACCTTAAATGTAATCTTTTTGTCTTTTTTCTTTTAAGTATCAATAGAAATACATGACGTCAGATGAGCAGAAGGGCGGGTAAAAGGAAGACCAGACAGCGTCATCAACAGGCTTCTGACAACCAGGCCAGGTAAGTAGAAGATCAGGTGAACACCAGACAATGTGACAACCAGGCCAGGACAGTAGACGACCAGGTGAACACCAGACAATGTGACAACCAGGCCACGACAGTAGACGACCAGGTGAACACCAGACAATGTGACAACCAGGCCAGGTCAGTGGAAGACCAGGTGAACACCAGACAATGTGACAACCAGGCCAGGTCAGTAGAAGACCAGGTGAACACCAGACAATGTGACAACCAGGCCACGTCAGTGGAAGACCAGATGAACACCAGACAATGTGACAACCAGGCCAGGTCAGTAGAAGACCAGGTGAACACCAGACAATGTGACAACCAGGCCAGGTCAGTAGAAGACCAGGTGAACACCAGTCAATGTGACAACCAGGCCACGTCAGTAGAAGACCAGACAAAGTCACCGCCAGGCAAGGTGGTCACCCGACCATGTGACCAGAGGATTAGGATATCACCAAGGCAATCGACCAACAGGTCGACCATCTGAGTTTGCTCTAAACAAAACAAAAAATACTTTGTTTAAAAAATAAAATGCATTTTAAGCATGACAATAGTATTTTGCCTTAAAGTATGAGCTTTCTTCTAGAAAATAATAAAATTTAAAAATATAGGTTTTCCTCTAGTAAAATAATATTTAAAAACAATAAATTTAAAAATCCAACAAAACGTTGACTTTTATAAAAAGAAACTATAACGAATTTAATAATAATCTAAAACTAAAATACTAACAGCCCACGGAAAAACATGTTACAGAATAAGCAACTTATTTGTTGGACCCATGATAAAAGAAAACATTAATAAAATAGAGGAAATTGAAGATAAGCAGCAAGACTTAATACTGGAGAATATATAAAAATTTAGAAGAGTTACACCATTAATTAAATCTTCCAATCTAGAAATACAAGAATATAGAAGACCAAAGACAAAAAACCATAAATAATACTTAAGACTTTTCTAACTTGGTATTTAACAACACAACGATTATCCTATACAGCCACCAGATAAACATTGGGATAAAAACATTTTTCTTATTCCATGTGCAATAACAGATACAAATGCTCGTTCTTCTCGGCTGGATTTTGAGCGAGTATTGGGTTGCATGAACAAACCAGGTAAATTTACACACTATCAATATTCAAAACTATAATAAAAAATGCAAGACTAGTTATATACCATATAAAAGCGTAGGATGCAATAGTCTGCTGTTATGGAGGGAGCTTCTGTAATAGATACCATCTGATAGGGTGTGGTGTGAGCTTCCTCTCTTGTCTAATAATATTATGTTTCAAAGATTGGAGAACTACTCTAGACAAATAAAACTTGGTAGATATTGAGTGGCTCTATAGAACAAGTCAAATGTAATAAACATTTAATAGGAAATAATACTTGGTAGATATTGTGTAATACAAAAATAAAATAGGAAATAATACCCATATACACTCGTTCTATAGCCCTTTAGCCCGTTCGTTGATAAGCTGAGCCCCCACTTTTTGGAAGCGAATAGTATCGAAAGTGTATAGCACCGAACCCAAGAATTGACAGATTTTTATATATTTTTTTTTAACAGTGACGAAAGGGCGTACATTAAAATTCGTTGTTGCAAAACAAAATTTGTACAAAAAATAAATTATCAAATCATTAAAAATAATTAAAATGAATAAATATGGTAAGTGCAGATTTAATAATACTTTATAACTTTTGGTAGAATGGTCGAATCTTGTAGAATGTAGACAAGGACCTTGATGATCTAGAACAATATCGATATTCAATATACATGTAGAAATCACCTCTTAATGACCCGCTCGTAAGCCGACCCACCCCCCAACCTTTTCCCCTAGATTTAGTACGAAAAAGTCAGCTTTAGAAGGAATATAAACGGTAATTAACTTTTTCTTTTTTCTCTTTTTCTCTGTGTACATATACATCTATTAAAGAAACGTCATATAATAGCTGCTGTTCCAGATAAATATATATAATTTTTTTAGATACCGCAATGTGATTTGGTGCGTATCAACGTATTCCATCTTTTATCTCGTGTTGGCATCACGGCTTTAAGAGTCAGAGACACGGTGACCCCCTCCTTTAAAACTTTGTGAGAACCCCTCAGCCCAGCCTCCCAGACACGCGAGACAATCCCCAAATAATGAACTGAAAATTAGCCTGGAGTTTTGAAGATCTGAAAAAATGGGCTCAGTTAGATTATAGCAGAACCACCACTACACCATCCCACCTCTCCNCCCCCCCGAACACACTCACTTTTTTTAGCCTTTGTTCGTGTCTACATCACAGACTTTCGTTTCAACATTCAATTACGGCACATTTCCTTTTTCTCAAACCTCGTCATTCGAGGACCTCGTCGTTTTATATCGCATCAGTTGGTGTCACGGAATATTTAATACATTTGTTGTTTTGTTGTTGTTGTTGTTTTAATGAATTAATAAATACTTTAAAATACTTAGTTTGATTTTCATCGTTAGTGCACTTTAAACTATTGTCGTTGAATCTGAACTATTATTTTTAAAAAGTTAGTTTTGCATTCTTTGTTTGGCCCACAACTCAGAGACTCGAATAGGAGCATTCAATTAGGACACAGTTTCCACTCAATTACAGAATGTGGCCGGTTCAAAGAGACCAGGGGTTTCTGAGCCCCACGTATCGCTTACACATTAATTCCAGAACAATGGCAGGCAAGGCTAGAAGGTACGGATTGGAAGGAACGTGTGTTTTGAAACTTGGCCGTTATCTCTTTGTGGGGAGTAATTTGCTTAGCGCTGGACGATATTATTTGGTTCTTTGTAGTCCTTCAACGTCATGTGACCTTCGTATAACATAAGTGGGGTTAGCAAGTAACAGTAAAAAATACAAGCGAAAGTGACAAATAAGGGGGCAGTAACGAACAAAGGAAAGTAACAAACAAGGGGCAGTAACGAACAAAGGAAAGTTACAAACAAGGGGCAGTAGCTAACAAAAGAAGTGACAAACAAGGGGGCGGTAACTAACAAAGGAAAGTAACAAACACGGGGCAGTAACTAACAAAGGAAAGTAACAAACAAGGGGCAGTAACTAACAAAGGAAAGTAACAAACAAGGGGTAGTAGCTAACAAAGGAAGTCACAAACAAGGGGCAGTAACTAACAAGGGAAGGTAACAAACAAGGGGTCATAACTAACAAGGGAAGTTAACAAACAAGGGGCAGTAACCAACAAAGGAAAGGAACAAACAAGGGGCAATAACTAGCAAAGGAAAGTTTTAAAAAACCAAGAGACTCTCATTTGAGACGAATCTATATGTCTGTAATTATGCAAGAAATAAACGTATGAAGCAAAGGGAATTGTCAAACATGAGGTGTAAATAGTTCAGAAAACATGCAAAGCAAACGTTAAACATTATTTATAAAAAGTAGGGCAGAGGGGGGGATGGAACATATTAAAAACATAGTACATAAACAGCTCTAAACATATGGGAAAATAGGGGGAAATGATTGCATACATTATACAAAAAATTCAAAAATTGAGAGGGGCTTTTTAGTTTTCTTGTCATAAGAGTTCTTGAAAAGATTGCATCGGCGGAGAATCTTGAGTTTACTCCGTCAAGTGAATGAACTTTTCTTTCTTTTTTTTAAAAAAAACTCTGCAAAAATATTTGAAGCCATTGCTAGGAAGACGCGTAATAGTTTCAAGTGAACTATTCCACGTTGTTGAGAATGTCAGGGTTCTCGACATTGTGAAGGCCTGGCCCCGGGCCATTCAAACCCGTGGGCTGACCACAAAGGTCATGGTTTACAGAAGTTACAACGCCTGCGAGAGATGCTGACAAAACACTCGAGATGTCTGTCGGAAAAATAAAGGAGAAAGTGGTTTGAAGACTTGACCTTTTCTCTATGAATTGCTCTTCCGACTGGTTTTGAAGTGTGTCGTTTGGAGGTCAGGTTTGTAGGCTGTGACGCCCACTCAGAGTTTTCGCCCACAATGAGACAGTTAGTGATCCATCATTTAAAGTTATTTTTCTCCTGCTGTTTAACAAAGTTTCCCGCTGCTGTTTAACATAGTTTTCGCCTGCTGTTGAATATGTTTTCCCCTGTTGTTTAACATGGTTTTCTCATACTGTTTAACATAGTTTTCCCCTGCTGTTTAACATATAGTTTTCCCTTGCTGTTTAACTTAGTTTTCCCCTGCTGTTGAATATGTTTTCCCCTGTTGTTTAACATAGTTTTCTCATACTGTTTAACATAGTTTTTCCCTGCTGTTGAATATGTTTTCCCCTGTTGTTTAACATAGTTTTCTCATACTGTTTAACATAGTTTTCCCCTGCTGTTGAACATAGTTTTCTTCTGCTGTTATCGGGGAGGTTTTTCCTACTACCCCTACTGTTTAGATTGTTTTATCCTGCTTGAACGTGGCTCGTTCCTGCTCTTTCCTGCTCTTTTGCTCACCCGACATCTGTCATAGATTTTAGCTCACCCGACATCTGTCACAGATTTTAACTCACCCGACATCTGTCATAGATTTTAACTCACCTGACATCTATCATAGATTTTAACTCACCCGACATCTGTCATAGATTTTAACTCACCCGACATCTGTCACAGATTTTAACTCACCCGACATCTGTCATAGATTTTAACTCACCCGACATCAGTCATAGATTTTAACTCACCCGACATCTGTCATAGATTTTAACTCACCCGACATCAGTCATAGATTTTAACTCACCCGACATCCGTCATAGATTTTAACTCACCCGACATCTGTCACAGATTTTAACTCATCCGACATTTGTCATAGATTTCAACTCATCCAGCGTCAGTCATAGATATAAACTAATCCAACATCAGTCAAAGATTTTGTGTCGACCTTGGCCCACTATCCACCACCTAGCTCCCGTATCGACGATTTTGAAAGGAGAATTTTTGGTGGAATATGGAGGGTTTTCCCCACAAGTTCCATTGAATTTGAAATTTAGAATGTATTTATTGTTATATCTACTGACAGAGGGATCATTTAAAACTAACATTTCCTACAGTTGTTTTATTGAGTTATATGCAGTGGCGGATTTAGCTTTGTCTGCGTGGGGGCCCAGGAGAATTTCAGGGGGGCGCGCAAAATTTTACTAATATCAGAGCATTGGGTAAATACAAGGGTGGTTAACGATTAATTTCAATTTAATTGTCAACTTTTGAAAAATAAAATAACGATTAATTAATCGTTAACTTCGCTTAAAGCCAAAAAATTTAATTTATGATGTCATAAGTAACACTTACTTCACGTTCTTGTTGAAATTTTAAATAACGCTGGCATGTCTCCTTTAAATATTCCTTTTTACCAACTACGCAAAAAGACAGGTGATGACATTATTAGGTTCATGTGATGAGCGGATCTAATTGACAATATAACCAGCCGAGTTGAACAATCATTCTCATGGAACTGAGAAAACTCAAACTGGTATGCTCAAAACGGTCTAGGCAAGGAATGACATTATCGGATATCGGTGTTCTTTAATTTTCCACCATTGTACAGGATAGATGGATTAAATAACTTTCATCTCCATTTTGTAACGCAGTAATTCACCAGAAGAGCTGTCGATTTCTGTCTCAGAGTCTAACTCCATTACTCCCATTAGCTAATACACTTTTCATTTGGTTTGATAAGTAGGCGAAATTTATCAACATTTTGAACATGCGGTCAGTCAGTAATTTAAAATCAAAATGTTCGTGTAATCTTCAGGAAATTTATTATTTATCAGCCACTATTTTTTTTTTTAAACTTTTTGACTTCCAATTACTTTTAAATGATGGGTCGATTAATGGTTAAAAATAATTTAATCCTAAAACTCTTTAAGGATTAGTCGAGAAATTAATCTTTCATTTCCGCAGCCCTTGTCACTACTAATTATTTGCCTACTAATTTAGTAAATTTTCCAAATTAACAAACAAGTCAAACAGAAGAAATAAATATAAACTGATATGTTTTAAAAATAGTAACGTTTATTTATTTCAATAGTATATTTTTTGATCTACGAAAGAAACTTAGTTTATACGAATTTATATAGAGCCCTGAGCCTTATTTAAATTCCTTTCTACGTGGAGCGAAACGATTTATCGTTGATTAAAAGTCAACGTTCTCACCTAGATCCCGTTCATTTGAAATTATTGCCAATCCAGACAGATGTTCGTTTGTCATTGTTGAGCGCAAATAATTTTTGATGATTTTCAATCATTGCTAACAGGAAGATTCAAGTAAATTTTTATAGAATATTGCCAACTATAGAGACCTGATGCCATTTATTTTTCAGTCAAGAATGTCAGAAACTCTTTAAGTCGTAGCTCACTAGATAGTGATGGACGTTGTGATGCATACAAATCTTTGAAGGTATACTATTCAACGATTGCTTCTTCTAGGTTAATGTGTTTGTAAATTTTGCATAAACTTCGAAGAGGATCTTTATTTTCTTCCAACATTTGTGATGGATCAATACAATAGAAATAAATAGATGTGCCCCTAAAGTCATTAAATCGATCATCTATTTATTTTAGAAGTGTATCAAAGATAGTGAAAACGTTTCAGATTTAAAATGTAACTTGGATCATTAGCCCTTTCATCTCTACTAAGTTCACCTGCGCTACTTTTATTTTCTGCAATTCGCGTTTCTTTAAATTTTGTTTTTAACTTCTAGTTTCGAACAATTTTCGTTAATAAATGATTAGATATCTACTTTCAGAATTATAAAAAGCTTGATCGCTTCTCGTTTCAACAAACTTATTTCTTCCAACATCGATCAATCGTTTTGCAATTGCAATGTCAATACTCTTGAGCTGCAAGTGGTTTGATAACATGAAATTATCAACTTATTTTTGTACAAAAATAAATAGCATAAAAAAACCGAAAGAATATTTTGTTATTAAAGCAGATTGTGCAACGGCTTCTGCTCTGACACTTCCTTTATGTTATGTTGATGCCCTTGAATTTATATCTTCTAGAGTGGCTAGAACAGCAGAAAATGATCCAATAACTGCATCAACTGCATGCTTACTTACGGCCTACGCCTTGCCCATCTTGTATCAGAAAGTCATTTCAGTTCAGAGTATCTACTGTTGATTCATATTGAGATATATGATGTTTTTTAAGAGTATTTAGACGTGGTAAACTAGACGTAAATAATGCATACAACCTTTCAGCTATGCCAAAAATAACTGTATACATCACAGTTTTCGGACATTGCTTCGAGGGTGACCAAATTTAAAAAATGGGCACAGCAATAAACATAGATGGCATTGTGTGAAAGTTTGAAGGCCACCCTTAATTCCAGACATCACAGATGCACCATCATATGCCTTTCCTCCTCAGATTGTGATATCACTATTTCGCTTTTGTAATGTGTAGTTCCGTTAGAGTCTTCTCAGCAAATGCAGCATTACTGTTTACAAAAGTATAAAAGCCTATAAATCTTTCCACAACATTTCCTGATTTTGAAACTGAACGTAAAGTGACATCTTATCAATTTTAGATATATCAATGGTTTAATCGATAATTACACAAAAGAAATGTGAAGACTTAACTTCATTACCAATTACTGCCGATATATACAGATGCAAATGATTGAATTAAATCAATGTGCACATCATGACTTAAATAAATTTCATTTTTCTTTTAAACTCTAGATGACTTTCCAAATTGGAATCATGGTTGGCTAATAAACTTAAGATTTAACAAATATTTCAAGTATTTCTATAACTACCATCACTAAAGTCTCAAGCAAGAATTTTCTCTGTGTACTCTGAATGGCAAACCTTGTTTTGCTAAGAATCAAGAAAAATGTCACGTCTATCATTCGTTTCTATATTTCTCTATTCTTTTCCACTAAGCGGCGCTCGTGACTGACCAAACCAGATATTACAGTTTGGAATACGATATTTAGCAAGCCAATATAGTCGTATTTAAGTTTAGTGTTGATTAAAATTTTCGTGTTTAGCAATCTTTTTTCTGCTCTAGCGACACCTTTTTAGTATTCATGAGGGCGCCATTTTAGACCCAACTGGGGCGCCGGGGGGCAACCCGCCCCCCTTGCCCTATAGCTAAATCCGCCACTGGTTATATGACTACAGGAGGTTTAACCTCTACAGCAGATTTTATTTCTTTCGATCTTACTCTCCAGTTTAAAATGAAATTTAAAAAAAAACAACGTAAAAAACAAAGATTTCCACTATATATCCTTTATATACGAGACACAACTATAAGGATGTTCATTATAATACGCAAGGCAAAACACTCCAAAAATACAAAATTCTAGTTATGTCTCGTAAAACGTGTTTAATATAATGCGCACCGATCGTGAATATATTTTTAAAAAGTACTGTCAATATAATAAGCACCTTATTGCGCGACAGGAAAGGTTGTTGAACAGAATACGCACCACGACTTTCTATCTCAAAAATTAACATGATACATAGAGATAAATAAAATAATTTTTTTTAAACTCAATAATTCAATTACAGTACATTTGATTGCTCTGAAACTTTGATACCTAATTTTTATAATCGGCACGAGTCTGCCTGCAAAATTTCAGCTCGCTAGCTTACGAGGAAAGGGGTTAAAATCGAGCCATTGTTTTTTTCGGCACGCACGGCTCAGACACCACAAGATAATAATATAAAGGATTTTTAGCGCATTTTCGAGACGTCGAAATCGCTATTGCACCCGTTTTGTCCGTCCGTCTGTCATCACCCTTGATCACAGCATCCATAAGTTCTAGACCCATGATGTATATATGTTTTTTGTATGTCCTGACCTGCCATTTGTGCATCAACACTCAGTTACTCGATCCGTTTAAAAACCCCGTTAAAACTACCAAAAAATATTTCGAATCGAGAGGTAACACTAGCGCAGGGAACGGCCGCCATTGCCGGAAGTCGAATGCACAATTCTTCAAGCATTGAAGAATGCTGCGAAAGGGTGCAAAATAATTAGTTGTTTTTTTTAGTTGACGTCATTAGAATATGTGTAAAAGTTTAGATAGTTTTACGTCATCATTTGTGGTGACTTGTAGTTGGATTAAAGAGAAAATAATTTTTTTTTTTAAATGTAAAGAAATGACTTTTAAATTAAAAAAAAAGTCAGGTATATTCATTACACAAGAAAATTCATAAAAATATGTCTAAAATCTAAACACAATTACTGATAACTACATAATGCTGATATCTAACATAAGTACTGATACATAATACGAAAATGCGCTAACACGTCCTGAATTCCAATAGGTACCAGGCTTAACATGATTTTTTTTTAAAATCTAGCAAGAGCTGATGTCTCTGAATATTTCAGTGCATTAATTTTCTGCTTTGTTTATTTTAGTTGAGACCCGAAGTCTTATTTTCTAATTAACTTCTATCAAATCGTTTAGCTATCTCTGCTCCCCGATCTTTTGACTTAAATAAATATATTTTTTTTTAAAAAAACATGTTTCTCTCGTCCAGATTAAAATTGTATAACATAATGAAAAGATATCCAGACGTTTATAGAAAAGTTATCTAGTAAATTTCTTTCAAAATAAATGTCTTTTAGAATTTCAAAATGAATCCCTTAGCGTAACTAAATGTTGTGTGAAATGGCAGATATAAAGTATAAAGACAGATATCAAGTATAAAGGCAGATATAAAGTATAAAGACAGATATCAAGTATAAAGGCATATATCAAGTATAAAGGTAGATATCAAGTATAAAGACTGATATCAAATATAAAGGCAGATATCAAGTATAAAGGTAGATTATCAAGTATGGATGGCAGATATTAAGTATAAAGGCAGATATCAAGTATAAAGGCAGATATTAAGTATAAAGGCAGATATAAAGTATAAAGGCAGATATCAAGTATACAGGCAGATTATCAAGTATAAAGGCAAATATCAAGTATAAAGGCAGATATCAAGTATAAAGGCAGATATCAAGTATAAAGGCAGATATCAAGTATAAAGGCAGATATCAAGTATAACGGCATATATCAAGTATAAAGGCAGATATCAAGTATAAAGGCAGATATCAAGTATAAAGGCAGATATCAAGTATAAAGGCGGATATCAAGTATAAAGGCAGATATCAAGTATAAAGACAGATATCAAGTATAAAGGCAGATATCAAATATAGATGGCAGATACCAAGTACATATGGCAGATTTGAAACAAAATCATTTTAAAACTTTGAAATTGTCTCTTCCCTAAGAGTAGCGTTAAAGTAATAGCTTCCTTCTGGGCGTCAACAGAAATATTCAATCAACAAATGAAATCGACAACTTCTGTCGTTCGGACGATGGTTCTCAAACATATTAACCCTGACACTCACCCAATTATTTTTACTTTAGGCATAGTTATTTATAAATTAACCCGATCATTTTCACCTGAATAATCATTATTGTCACCTGAATAATCGTTTTTGTCACCTGAATAATCCTTTTTGTCACCTGAATAATCATTTTTGTCACCTGAGCCAAAATAAAGTATCATCATTTTTAGCCTGCTCAAGAAAAAAAAAATTGTTATGTAGATCTAAACCCCGATTTTTTAACAAAAGAGACATTGCTATTTTCTACCTAATCCAAATAAAGTTTAGTCATTTATATCCTTAACCAGATCATTTTCACTAAAAGAGTCATTTCATCAACATACTAGAAGACTCCTAAGCGCCTAATGAAACGGTTTTGCGTAAGAAACTGCTTTTTAAAATTGAACACATTATCTGATCGTTACCGCCCAGGGACTCTATGATTGTGGTACCCCTGGCTCTGTGTTTGAGAACCTCTAGTCCTGTCTTGACTCGGACTGAAGATCAATGCCATTTTTCTCCCCCACTGTAGCGAGTCACAGTGATGACGTTATGGGGTCAGAGGTCAACGTCTGTCGTCTGTCTCCCACATGAAATTCTCTTTTTCTGTTTAAGTGGAAATCAATCCCAGACCTAGTTGTCGTCTCCCCCCCCCCGCCCCCCGCCCCGTCCGACCTCTGCCTACATATCCCGAAGTCCCATGGTCAATTGTGTCACTGACATTCTGTCCTTCCGGTCAGACCGGGAACAACACCCAAGAATTCTAATCAGTTGGCGACTTGTCTCCCTTGCGTCCTTGTCGTTACGTCACAAACAACAACTTTCAAATATGGCGTCTTTTGTCTTGTTGACATGCTTGAGGGAATCTGTCAACAGTTTTTATCTGGTCAAATCAAGCACGCCTACCAGTAAATAATTTCAGAGAATGTCTAGCGACAAGAGTTCTGGCTAAGTTTTGAAGTTCCAGTCTCATCACACACACACAAAAATGTCTTGTTACTTCAAACCATGAGGTAATCATATGTTGTAAATGCTGCTCCGACCAATAATATGTTTATAGCCCTTGATACCGGACCATAAGTTCTGCCTGTCAATACCCACTCAATACTATATGTTTGGTCCAATTTCCTGTCAATACCAACTCAATACTATATGTTTGGTCCATTTTGCTGTCAATACCCACTCGATACTATATGTTTGGCCCATTTTCCTATTAATATCCACTCAATACTATAAGTTTGGTAAATTTTCCTCGACACAAATTGTTTTTGATAAACTCGGTGTCATAGGCTTGAAGTTATGTAAAAAAAAATAAAACCATCTTTGGTTGACATTAACAGAACTAACGACCACCAATAAACCTCGGACTGCTGTTGAGACATGATCTTAACAATAAGCGCATGGAGATGTTCCAGAGCTCTTTTTTCCCTTGAACACGGTGGGATGCGCGATGTGGTTGTATCAACAGCAGCTAATAAAACAGCGGTACGCTAACTTAAAGACCCAATCCCCGTCCCACCCAGCCCTCGTTCGCATGTCGTCCATGATTAGCGCGTGCTGAGACAACATGCCATCAACGAGTCATAAAGACGCTCATCTGTGATACTAAAGTCAACATAAACCTGGAGCATAACACACTAATGACCCACGGGGAATGGGGTAGTAGACGCTTATGGTTGAGGGCTGTCCGGGGGGGGGGGGCACATTGTCACAGTGGCGTAGCTCGGGAAAGGGGAGGTGGGCTCCGATTTAAAAAGTTCCCCATTAGCCCCCCCCCCATTTGAAGGGGGGGGGCAAAGTAGTGTATATTATTTCATGTCATGATAACGAAAGTTAAAATGTAGGGCCCCCTAAGGGACCTAAACCACCCGGGCCCCCGTATACCTAGCTACGCCACTGCATTGTTACATTGGTCTGCTTGGGAAAGGTGGCCTCATTAGTTTTTCGCTATTTTTAGATTCAGATTGCTCATAAGATTATAATAACAACTAGGCGAACATAAATCGATGTACGCCATTTCCGTTGATCATCATTTTATTAGTGTGCAAGCAGTGGCGTAGCCATGGAGGGGGGGCAAAACTCGAAAGTCCCCCCGGGCCCCCAACTTGAGGGTGGGCCAATTTAGTGTCCGAATATTTTTTTACATTAAATATTACCCTACCGCCATGTATGTGGGACCCCTAAAGAAGTAAAGCCCCCCGGGTCTCCAAACCCCTACAAATTCCTAGCTACGCCACTGTATCCAATTCCTTAACTATTTGCATTGCTGAGCAAGACTTCTACGTTTAAGTGTCCTGATATTATTGAAATACATTTCACATTTTACGTATTTTTACGTTCTTAATTTAAAAAAAAATAATGTATGTTAATAGTTAATCTTTTTTTTTTTTAATTAGTAAATGTGAACGGTAGGTCTAGTTCTTGTTGACTAACACTGTCACGTGGTTGTTTGGATTTGGCCACATTCTTCATTGTAGGCGTTAATTAATGGCAAACTCTTGCACACAATGACAATATTGAAGTCCATCGTAAACATAAATTACTTTAATTCAGCAACTGAATTGTACAATTTTTACAAATTAATACTCATCAGTGACACAGATCAAGAACACTCCGTGTGCCTCAAACACTCTCTCTCTCTCTAAGCCTTCTGGGACACCCCTACTCATCACGTGATCTCTTTCAACCAATCACATCTCATGTGACAAACCCAAACAGATGGGTTCTTAACAAAGTGGGGGGTGAGACTGCCATCATGCGTATAAATTAGTAAAAGGAAAAGACGTAAACAGGGTTAAGGGTAGCCTGACAGTACGTTAAAAAACAGCGAACATTTCTAAACGAACAAACAATGCAGAAATAACACGAATATGAGAAATTTTTTTAAAAAATAAAATAAAAACTTAGCTGCGGTAAAGACCAAAGAGTCGCTTCTCATCGGTGTGTATATATATATATATTGATAACACAGGTAGGTTATTGGTTGACCAAGTTGTATGGGTCATTGACCAAGTTGTATAGATCATTGACCTAGTTGTATGGGTCATTGACAAAAGTTGTATGGGTCATTGACAAAAGTTGTATGGGTCATTGATCAAGTTGTAAGGGTTATGACCAAGTTGTATGGGTCATTGAACAAGTTGTGTGGATCATTGACCAAGTTGTTTGGTCATTGAACTAGTTGTATAGATCATTGACCAAGTTGTATGGGTCATTGACTAAGTGTGTGGATAATTGACCAAGTTGTATGGGTCATTGACCAAGTTGTATGGGTCATTGAACAAGTTGTTTGGGTCATTGACCAAGTTGTTTTGGTCATTGACCAAGTTGTATGGGTCATTGACCAAGTTGTTTTGATCATTGACCAAGTTGTATGGGTCATAGACCAAGTTGTTTGGGTCATTGACCAAGTTGTTTGGGCCATTGACCAAGTTGTATGGGCCATTGACCAAGTTGTATGGGCCATTGACCAACTTGTATGGGTCATTGATACAGATGTAGATATCACTGATACAGATGTAGATATTATTGATGCAATTGTAAGGATCACAGAAATGTTGTCATCCCTCAAGTCTGCATGTAGTTTGTTTGTTTTTTATTTACTTGTTAAACAACAACAAAAAACGAATCTTTATAAGAAACAAAAACATCTTTTAAACGAACGATAAATACCTGTTATTACAAGCTAAAATTGTTTTCACAAGGGCAATGTAAAAGTTAAGGAGTCAGTACACTTCTGACACCATGTTATAGTACTTGCGGGTCAAGTGACATGTGTTAAACACCTTGTGGTCTGGGCAACAACTATCAGTAATGAATCCCTTAAATCAAGTCCTGGTTACATTGTGAACCTTACATTCGTGAAGTCACTCACCCTCTAGTCCACCACTCTACACGGTATTCTCAGTTCACAGCCAAACCACGCGTTTCATACTCAGTGAACTCGCACGTTCATACAATGCCAATACAACAATATAACACGTCTCTCACATCACAAACCACGCGTTTCATACTCAGTGAACTCGCACGTTCATACCACGCCAATACAACAATATAACACGTCTCTCACATCACAAACCACGCGTTTCATACTCAGTGAACTCGCACGCTCATACCACGCCAATACAACAATATAACACGACTCTAACAGCATCCACTCCACCCTATCAAGAACAAAGCTCTATGATATAAATAAAAAAACAACTCCATCACTTCTGTATCTGTATAACTATCTATTACTGCACAAATATTGGAAACACAATTTGCTTAAAACTCCTTTTAACATCCATTACTTGCACTATTATATTTTTCCAGTGCAAAGCGTCATTTCAATTTTTTTTAAAAAGGTTGTTTTTTTTTTTTACTTTTTTTTTCTGATAGCCCCAAATTTAGAACCACCATCTCCATGGCATCACATCATAACCTCATCCCTGGGAAGAGATGCTTTGCTACGTCTTACATGCGCGCGTCAGAGCTTTAAATATAATATCACCTCAAATCCTTTTAGCATTTCTGGGCCTTCCCATAAGTTGTTTCCCTTTGGATCCAGGGCCCATTAGCCCGGAAGTTGGAGTTGGTGACGTCGGTCGGTTTAAAGAAGTGGGGGGGGGGGGGAGCCGGATTCATAGAGAAAAATGGATAAGGCAACTACAAAAAAAAAACACACGAATTTCATTTTTTTCAGAAGGGTAGGAGGGATGGACGGGAAGAGTATTACAAAATATTTATAGATACCTTTTTTTCAAAAAAAAAGTGTTCTATGTATTTCCAATTATAACTAAAAGTAGGGATACATTACAGCCAGTTTGTATATTTCTAATAACGTTCACAAGAATAAAGAAATTAACGAGCGTTGGATGGTCATTGTTCTTTTTAAGCTGCCTGGTTGCGTGGATATGCAGATATCTGACCGACGCCGCGAAGCTATTTAGAGAAAACGCGCACAAAATTAAGTACAATATTGCACCAAAAAATGATGTTTTGCAACGTTGCACACGAGTTTTCTTACTTTGCTCACAGACAAAACAAACCTCAGAAGGAACCTACGTGGGGTGTGAGGTGTGTGGTGTTGGGTGTGGGATGTGGGGTGTGTGGTTTTGGGTGTGGGGTTTGAGGTGTTAAGTGTGGGGTGTTGGGTGTGGGGTGTTGGCTGTGTGGTGTTGGGTATGTGATGCGGGGTGTTGGGTGTGAGGTGTTGGATGTGGGATGTGGGGTGTTGGGTGTGAGGTGTTGGGTGTGAGGTGTGAGGTGTGGGGTCCGAGGTGTTGGGTGTGGGGTGTGAGGTGTGGGATGAGAGGTGTACAAATCGTACCACTTGAAGACTAGGATAAAAAATCTGATCATTTGCAATCATTTCCTGGCAACTTTACCACTCATGCTTTTTTGGCAAGTGATTCCGCAATTAGTTGATCCACTCTGTCAGTAGCCCTAGAGACGGTATCGACCAGGAACTTCTTTAACTACATGCTCTCATGTCATGCCATCTGTTTCCTGTCAATCAAACTATCGCGGCGCTCAGTGCGATATGACACACGTTAATATCAGCTTACACCTGGACACTGGTGGAACATGACACACTACCTGTACACTTGTGGAACATGACACACTACCTGTACACTTGTGGAACATGACACACTACCTGTACACTTGTCGAACATGACACACTAACTTATACTTGTACACTGGTGGAACATGACACACTATCTTATACCTGTACACAGGTGGAACATGACGCACGAGCTTATACCTGTACACTAGTGGAACATGACACCCTAGCTTATATCTGTACACTAGTGGAACATGACACACTAGCTTGTACCTGTACACTAGTGGAACATGACACAGTGGCTTGTACCTGTACACTAGTGGAACATTACACAGTGGCTTGTACCTGTACACTAGTGGAACATGACACACTAGCTTGTACCTGTACACTAGTGGAACATGACACACTAGCTTATACCTGTACACTAGTGGAACATGACACACTAGCTTATACCTGCACACTTGCGGAACATGACACACTAGCTTATACCTGCACACTTGCGGAACATGACACAATAGCTTATACCTGTACACTGGTGGAACATGACACACTAACTTATACCTGTACACTGGTGGAACATGACACACTAGCTTATACCTGTACACTGGTGGAAAATGACACACTAGCTTATACCTGTACACTAGTGGAACATACCTGTACACTGGTGGAACATGACACACTACCTTATACCTGTACACTGGTTGAACATGACACACTAGCTTATACCTGTACACTAGTGGAACATGACACACTACATAGAGCTTATAATAATAATAATAATAATAATAATAAATTGTTAATTTATATAGCGCTCTATCCCATCAAAGAGCCGGGCTGACGGCGCTTTACATCATGGAGATAATAACTTACGTAAATTAATTTAAATAAACACTCATATCATAATAACCACATAAATAACAATACATTAAACATCAGCTGCGTTAATCATTTAAAGAAATGTTGTTTCATTAATGTTGAATTTTTTTTTTCTTTTGAAATGATGCGTCTCAAGTGCAGTGAAGGAATTAGTAGTTGAAATACTACGAATGTGTAGCCTAATGGTAGAGAATTCCATTGTTTGGCTGCATAAAAAGAGAATGACATTGGCCAAATGTTTTAGTGTATGTCTTAGGAACATAGAGAATGCGTGTGTCTGCAGAAGAGCGTAGCTGACGATTTGGTTAGTAGACCGGCAGAAGTTCAGTACGATATAAAGGGCATGAGTCAGAAAATAAATTGTGACACAGAACGGCCAGTTTGTAATCGATTCGGGCTTGTATGGGTAGCCAATGAAGTAGCGGAGTAACATGATCATGTTTTTTTAGCCTTTAGAATTAATCTGGCAGCTGAATTTTGAACTCTCTGTAGTTTTTCAATGCATTATTTTGGTGAACCTGACAGAAGAGAATTGCAGTAATAAATAAGAGCTAGAACAAGAGCACAGACTAGAGTTTTTGTTTCACTAAATGTTTAAGTAATGGCGGATTTGGCTGATGTGACGAATGGCAGTGTCGGCAGAGCGACAGATGTGATTGATGAAGTAGTTGGTAGATATGTTGTCAGAAATAATGTAGCCAAGATTCCTAGTCGATGTTGTTAACAGTATATCAGAATTATCCACCTGAATAAAATTCGGAAGAGTCACAATACATGCGTGATTTATTGTTACAGAATAGCAGTGCTTCTGTATTATTATCATTCAGTTTGAGGTTGCTTTAAGTCATCCAAGACTTCACCTCACAAATTCACTCCTGCATCAATTGGACAGTGAAGTCAATATCACTACATAGAGCAAATGTACACTAGTGGAACATGACACACTATAGAAAAACGAAAGTTTATTCTTTTTGGAAATATTTGCAATCAATTCAACTTATAACCGTTGTCAATAAATTATAGCTATGGATAATTTGACTTCTGGTAACTTACTATAACATTTTCTCATTATCTCTGTTGAATTTCTCGCCTTTGTTTCTTTGATTACGTTAAGAGATTTAAGTAAAATAAAAATCTAACATTCCAGCTAATAACAGTTTACCCTAAAAACATGCGTGTTTATGTCGTATCACCAAACGTTTACACAAGTTGGCTGTCAGATTAGACAAGGCGGCGTTGGACTTCCACTGAGTTGTTTACAAACAGTTTTGGTGAAACCTTTCATTACTTCCCGCACCTGCCTTCAAATAACTGAAAGTCTGGCACAGTGCACATCTTAAACCAACTCGCCGAAGCAAAGAGTTCATGTTATGAATGTAAATGTAAGACCAGTGAAATGATAATCTAACAAGGTTTGTCCCGAAAAATCTTCGCATGCTAGTCTCCAGGCGCTCACAAAAGGTTGTCAGGGAATTGACAAGTTTGGTTTTACATTTTCACAAAAAGTATGTCACAATATTTGTAAGGACGTGTTACTTACTAAGAAGAGTCTATCGAAACATTGACATGTGAGTGTCAACGTCGGATAGTCTGTCCAAACATTGACATGGGTGTTGTCGGTACTCGTTGTCTAGGGGTTCTGATCGAGACGTCACCGCCAACTTGCGTACATAGATTGAACACAAAGTCCTTGTACTAAAAGCAATCTTTATTCACACGAGTCTTCACTCGTAACATATGCACATCTCTATTAATAGTAGTACAACTCCGTGCACCTTAACATCAACATGTAACAGCCCTCGGTCCAACAAACCGACCCTGGGCAACTGTTGAATACCTCCCCACCTCAATTTTAGAACCTTTCCGGCATCCTTCCGTCTCGCGAGACGATGGTGCATCACCGTTGGGTTGGGTTGCATTTCCTCGAGTGACTGTGCAGTCCTATCCTTGAGTGACAGTCTTTGCCACAGTTTTTACACACGAGTTCTGTGCTTCCAAATGTTTTGGCCTTTCTCCTAGCTCTTCTGTCTGCAGCCTCCTCCATTCTTCGCTCCTCGGCTACTATGACGCCCTCTTTGACAACTGTGCGCCACGTAGATCGGTCTTCTGCCTTACACTCCCAGTCACTTGTATGTATTTTGGCTGCTTTCATGTCCCTTTGACAGACATCTTTAAATCGCAAGCGTGGGCGACCTGTTTTCCTCTTTCCTGAAGCAAGTTCACCATATAGGAGGTCCTTCGGGATGCGGCCGGGGCTCATTCTTTTGACATGTCCTAGCCACCTCAGGCGTCTTTCACTAAGAATTGAGAACATGCTTTGGGTATTGGCACGCGTTAGTACCTCACTATTAGGCACTTTTTCTTGCCATTTAATACCAAGGATGCGGCGCAAGCATCTCAAATGGAAGCTGTTAAGCTTACGCTCTTGTGATGTATAAGTGGTCCATGTCTCGCTCCCATATAGTAGTGTACTGATGACACAGGCTCGATAGACGCACAGTTTGGTTTTCTCCGTTAGCTTGGTGTTTTGCCAGACCCGCTTATTTAGTTTAGCCATTGTTGCGGCTGCCTTGCCAATTCTGCTGTTTATTTCTTCTTCAATGGACAGTGTATTGGAGACCTTGGATCCCAAGTAGGTGAAGCTGTCCACAACCTCCAAGTTTTCATTATCGATATTTATGGTAGGAGGAGGTCGAGTGTCTTGGGCCATGATGTTTGTCTTTTTCAAGCTGATAGGTTCTAAAATTGAGGTGGGGAGGAACTCAACACTTGACACGAGTTGTTGCAAACCAGATTCTGTATGTGCTGTTAGTGCCGCATCATCCGCAAATAGTAGCTCTCGAATTAGGACATCCGTCGTTTTGGTCTTGGCTCGGAGGCGGGCAGTGTTGAAAAGTCCTCCATCAGCTCTGGTATGTAACCAGATTCCCTCACTGCTATCCTTGAATGCGTATCGAAGAAGTACAGAGAAGAATATTGCGAAGAGTGTTGGTGCGAGTACACAACCTTGTTTAACTCCGCTGCTGACAGGGAAGGCCTCTGACTTAGCTCCATCGAACTGTACTGTGCCAAGCATATTTTCATGGAACTGTCTGATGATGGCAAGTAGGTGAGGGGGACATCCAATTTTTGCCAGTATTTGGAATAGCCCGTTGCGACTGACTAAGTCGAAGGCTTTTGTAAGGTCCACAAATGCAATGTATAGTGGCATCTGCTGCTCTCTGCATTTTTCCTGGAGCTGTCGTATGGAACCTTTACATATTTTAGAACCGTTGAGGGTAGGGGTAGGTCCATCAACGTAACAGGGACGCTGTCCTTGAGATGGACAAAGATCCATGATGGACCATGGAATATTACATAGAATTAGTAATAGGTTAGGACGTGGAAGTTGGCCGAACGTTCTCGAAGTCATGCATGTCAGCGCGTGATAAACAGTTGGTACACGCCACTGACCAATCAGATGAGAACGGTCCGCTGACCCGCGCGGGGCCAGGGGTCCTTAAATACTGGACCCAAACCTTACAGCAGCCTCTCTCTCAGAATATTCGTAGTACACCAGGTCTGCGGTGTGACGGGCGAATAAGAGTTGAGCCTAGCTCAAAGTTTGTTTCAGTTAGTAGTTAGTAGTAGTTAGGAGTTAGGAGTCAGTACGTAGTTAGTAGTAGTTAGGAGTTAGGAGTCAGTACGTAGTTAGTACTAGTAAGTTGTGAAGCCAGTGGAGTGGCGAGAAACCATTCGGCTACAATCTCAGACAGGAGACGTGCTGAGATCTGGAGCGAAGAAGGGGACAAGGTGGCCTTGCCTTCACACGTGGGAACCCTTGCAGTCAGTGACCAAGCGGCCGACTGCCAATCATACTGACCACGGGACAGGACTGCGCTACGCCTGATTGGACAGACCGGAGCATCGCAGTTCAACCAGTCTCTTTGGCCACGCCCATTCCATGAGGGAAGTTGGGGCATCTTAATTTAGTATATGTTTATTTACTAATGTACCATGTATATATGTATGTATATAATGTATTAAATATTTTATCTCTGTTATATCATATACACAGATGCGTTAGTTATTAATTATTATTTGTATGTGAACATATCGTTATATATATTAGTATAGTATAGAATAGCCAGTGGAAACCCTAGACAATGTATTCAACATTGTGGGCCCGTTCTATATTCAACAGGCGGTTCCCAATATTCAACATTAGGGACTCTGCGTTTGTGCGAGCACCTAGTATTCAACAGCAACGCTAAGTCTCGTGTCCCTCTTGTGTTCGCTTGTGTGCCCGTCGAATTCTCTCTTGACTGCCGAGACACACCCGAGTTATCCCCCCGTGGGCCTGGACTGACCTTGCATGGACTCTGATCCACGCCCCACATGATTCTCGCTCACTAAACATCCACGTGAGCTTGTGTTCACGCAGACACATCACTTTAACAAACAGTGATTCTCATAACCCTGACAGGTGTATATAGAAATGGATGATTCTGTTGTTAGCGACCACAGAAGAACCCAGTGTCCACCGCAGAACCCAGTGTCCACCAAAGAACCCAGTATCCACCAAAGAACCAAGTGCCCACGGATGGCCCCAGTGTCCACGAATGGCCCCAGTGTCCACGGATGGCCCCAGTGTCCACGGATGGCCCCAGTGTCCACAGATGGCCCCAGTGCAATACAGTTTGAGAGTTTTGCACTTTTCTAAAAATAACATCTCATCACCCCAGCCCCACTCCCCCCACCCCAGGCCGTCCCATTTGGGACGCGATTTTCTTCTGTCGTCCGACTATAATAAACATCAGCAATCTGTCTAAAATTGCAGAAAATTTCTTTCATAATATCGCTTTATACACACAGTGAACCGTTGAGATTATAGATGTGTTGTAATAAGTTATAAAAACGAGACATTTTGTCAGTGGCGTAGCTAGAGCTTTTGCCGCCCGGGGCGGTCTCCAAATTTGACGCCCTTCAAGGGGCCGTCCACAAATGACGTCACGCATGAAGTCAAATTAAAACGCACAACTTTAAATGAAAGTACCACTTAAATATAATAGTGTGCTTACCGACACTTTATATATCGGCTTTTATGGGGGGGGGGGGGGGGGNGGGGGGGGTTAGCTTTGTGATGTCACATTGACGAAGGGTTCTAAGTTTTTGTGACGACTTGTGACGAGGGAGCAGGGGGTGAAAAATCAGCCAAAATCATGTGACGTCATTATATACTGCCCCTTTGGGTCAATCGTATGATGGTTTAGAAATTAAGAAACATTAATAAATAATTGTAATTGAAACGAAGTACATTGTAAAATGTGTGGGACATTTTTACCATTGCATGCCTTATTTATGAAAATATTAATAAAAGAGTCCGCAAAAGATGATTTACTTATAAATGTATATTTATTTTTTTAAAAAACAAGATACTTTTTTTAAAGGCCACAAGAAAGTTATTGAGGTGGCAAATGAGACAAAACATGATCCAAATTTACACCCAAAAACATTACCAATTAAAATGCTTTTATATTTTATGTTTAATATATTATTTTTTTTATAAACAAAGAAATTGTATACATGAGTATGTAAACATATTTTACTTACCATACTTTCATAGTAGAAATAATCGTGTATTATGCTATCAAAATTTAAATCATGTGTAATGATGCTTTGTACTATGGAAAATATTGCAAGATTTCGTAGTCTTAAATCACTCATTGTGTAACGAAGATAATTGTTTTTCAACTGCAGTTTTGAGAAGCTCCTTTCACAGCTAGATACATTGATAGCAATTGTTGAAAAAATTATTAGCAAAATTATAATGTTGGGTAACGAATTTTCCAATCTATACTGTTGAATATATTTCAATAGATCAAGGGGGCCTCCCCCCCTCGTTTTTCTAACATAATGCCTCTTCTTGTAGTGTAGCTAAGGCCAGGGCGGGTCTTATACCACTGCAATCTATGCGGCCGCAGTTGGTTCACGTTTTCATAGGCCCCACTTATCTTAATTTTCACTTATTATCCTTTTTAATACCTTATCCCTACCCAAACTGGGCCCCGCGCAACCCTTTTAGCATACTAAGCTGCATAGGGACCTGCAATGGCTAAGACCGGCACAGTGTACAGCCATAAAAAACCTGGAACCTTATTGTTCAATTTGAAAAGTGCTTTATCAATGGTAATGAAGAAATTTATTTGATGTTCAAATTCTTCATTTAGTAGGTCACATAGTAATTATACACGAATATTTTCTTGCAAGGACATGCAACTCATCAGAGGGTTCAATTATTTACTTTTATAATTACATCTATGGATAAAAACATTTCTCCTTGTACTTCTTGCTCAAAATATAGAAACCCGTCTCCTGAATTTTCCCCACTCTTACTTTTTCTCCTTTTAACTCGGCGTTTATTTGATGTCTCCAAATCTCTATAATATCATTAATATGTAACAGCGTTCTGTATCAGCACATAATTTTCTTCCATGCAATGGGTTTACAATATTTTTTAAAATGGTTCCCATATATTTAGATTATATAGAAAAGAGAAGGTTGCATTGAACTGAGTAAAGTTCCAGCATCTGATCTCGTTTTACTAGTTACTTCTTCCGATGTAATTTTTTCCAAGACGCTTGAAATTTTTAAGTACGTCTTTTTCGAAATTATTTATGTTATTGTGGATGTTATTAACGAAGAAATTGGAATATTTTTATGTTCTTGCCCTAAATCTTAATAATTTTCCATAAAATAGACGAATTCAAATTATTTACACATTACCTTAATTGGATAGGCGTAACATTTTTTTAATGAACAACCGTATGTTAATGAAAAATGGGGTGTGTGCTACTTTAGTGCAATAAAACAAAATACATTTAATTTTTAGGAAGTTACCTTCAATAATTTTCTATAACTGAAATAGTAATAAAAATTATTACTAATTGCAAGTTAAACACACTATTTGAACCACCAAGTCATGTAGGTACTTCTTAGCGCATTATTCTGCGCATGTCGAAATTCCACGCAAAACCTGTCATGGCGATATTAATAGATCATATTATTCGGCCCAGCGGTGATGTGTTTTGTTTTTGTTTGTGTGTGTGTGTGTGTGTGCAGTTTTCATGTAAAAGCGCTATTTATGACGCATACCGCTAAATAAACAAATCGATTTCTTTTTTGCGACTTTTAATGTTTGATCGGGTTTGCGTTAGTTATAACAACCACTGTGTAATCAAACAAACGTTGCGTGAATCCTTCAATAAAGACTTGAAATTAAGAATATTTGTTTCACCTTGGTTTTCCACCTTCAAAACAAAAAGGGCAGTTGTCGGAAATGGTTTTATTTTTCTAATGTGCAAAAATGCCGCCCTGTAGATGAGTGCCGCCCGGGGCGGGCCGCCCCCATCGCCCCCCCTCCTATCTACGCCACTGCATTTTGTTCTTACAAATATAAGAGCTGATACCATTGGTTTTAATTAGTTTAGATGTAACAAAAAATATATGTTTAAATATCTAGGGTTTTTTTTTAGTAAGGTTGTTGATTTAAACGTTATTCTTCATCATTCAGATTGTCACATTGTTCACATTACTAATATTAAAAAATCTTCAAAATTATCACGTGATAGCCGACATCATTTAGATCTAAACGGATCTTCCGCACTTGATGTTCTTATTATTCGTGTGTTATCGTTTTGTTTTTTCTTCTCGCGTTCTTTTTCGTTGCTTGACAAAAATTTGTGTTCGTTTAAGGACTTTCTAGTGTAGAACAATTATTTCACACATTATTCTAATTTGTTTTAGTGGGCGTATGCTTTTACACAGCTTCCCCTGGCGATAGCATCAAGTTGGATAAATAACTAGGGACGAGCTTTTATTATTCCCCTTGGATCATGTTTTTTAGTGGTAACAAAAAACTTTTAACTTTTATTATTTTTCTTACAGGATTTTTTTTAAAAAAAGAAATGTTTCATAGAAACCTGGCTTATGTAAGTCCCAGTGGAATAGATGACTTCATTGCGATGGACCGGAAGTGGTATACAAAGAAGATGGGAGAGAAAAGATAGCATCCTAATGGCATCACGTGCAGACAGTTTTTGTTTTGCGCCTGTTTTTTTTAAATGTTAGTTAAAATATCTTAGGAATTGTCTGTAAATTACTTTATATATCATACATTTTTCATGTGTAAATAATTGAAATTTCCTAGGTGTTTTGTGTAAATTAGGTGAAATATCCTAGTGACAGTATGTAAATTGGTGAAATAATGTAAGGAGCGTGTGTAGTTTACTTTAAGATATCATAGCGCCACTGTGTAAATATTTGAGATATCCTAGGGCAGGGGATTCCAAAGTCCGGCCCGCGAAGCAATTTTAAATGGCCCGCGGCCTCATCTGAAATAAGTAATTAACTGACGTATTATTTCTTTAACAACATTAAATATAAGAAAAGTGAAAATTTTGAACCGTTTTGAGTACGTCAAAGGATGGCGAAAATCGATAACATTGCACTGTTTACCAATTACAAGACTTTCAGTCTTAAAGACCGACAAGGGGAACAAATGTGTTTGGTTCTGATTGTTCTACTGTCTATGACGTTAAATTACCAAGTAAACAATCTCTGTATTTACTACTGATGGGGCCGTGGTGCTTGAGTGGCAAGCGCGCTCGACTGGCGCTCCGATTTCACGGGTTCGAATCCATGGGAAGCCAGGGACCCGTTCCCGGGGCCCAGGGCGTCCCCGAGTCCCACCCAGCTCCAAATGGGTGAAAAGCGGCGGGGCAATGCGTGGAACCCTCAGCCGTGACATGCGACCACCGCATCACTTGTCAAACACAACTGCTGCCTTGCAGATGGCCTTGGCTGACCAAAGGCTATGGATGCAAATCCAGAAAATACAGCAGGCTGAAGCCGGAGACCACGGGCCAATTGGCGCAAAACTCGTGGCACGCAAAACTCAATATTCAATATTGAGAACGAAGAAGAAGAAGACTACTGATGGTTCCCCTGACATGATAGGTGAAAACAGTTGACTAGCAAAGCGTCTCAGTGACAAAGTAAGTGAAGGGGCTAGCAAAGTTTTTGAACTTCACTGCATCATTCATAAAGAAGTTCTTTTTGTCAAACACTTTTGAAGTGATCGTGTCCTTAAGCCAGTGATAAAAGCTATAAACTCTATTCGCTCTAAAACACAGTTTCACCGCCAGTTTCCGCAGTATCTTCTTGACATCCATGGAGAATGCAAAGATGGTGTGTATCACAATGGTATGAGATGGCTTAGACGCATTTAAAAAAAGAAAATGGGCAATAATTGGAAGATAAGTAAAAACCAATTCAAGAACAATCTGGAATTGCATGTCTTGTAGATTTTGGATTTTTGATTGATGCGAAAAGACGTCTGAACTTTATTAACACAAGTCTTCAAGGGCACATTTTAGTGGTGAGCTAATTCTATTTACATATCAAGGCCTTTGTGAACAAGTTGAAACTTTTTCAAGACAAGTCTTCAAGGGCACATTTTAGTGGTGAGCTAAGTCTATTTACATATCAAGGCCTTTGTGAACAAGTTGAAACTTTTTCAAGACAAGTGTCTCAAGTGAAGCCTTGAACCACACGTTGTCAGATATCCTATGACTACTGCGGTCATAGTATGAGACATTCTAGTGCTACTGTGTACAATATGTGAGATATCCTAGGACTACTGTGGTTATAATATGAGCCATTCTAGGGCTACTGTGTACATTAGATTCTATGTCTATCTAAGGCATGTGAGGTTTTCCTGTTTTTATTCTCAAAAGCATCTTAGTGTATTCACGGCCACGGCTCCCTGCGAGTTATCACTGTGTAAAATATTTGACTTCCTATACTTGACCTTTGACTTTTCTGACTTGACCTTTGTCTTTTCTGACTTGACCTTTGACTTTTCTGACTTGACCTTTGACTTTTCTGACTTGACCTTTGACTTTTCTGACTTGACCTTTGACTTTTCTGACTTGACCTTTGTCTTTTCTGACTTGACCTTTGTCTGTTCTGACTTGACCTTTGACTTTTCTGACTTGACCTTTGACTTTTCTGACTTGACCTTTGTCGTTTCTGACTTGACTTTTGTCTTTTCTGACTTTTCTGACTTGACCTTTAACTTTTCTGACTTGACCTTTGTCTTTTCTGACTTGACCTTTGTCTTTTCTGACTTGACCTTTGACTTTTCTGACTTGACCTTTGTCTTTTCTGACTTGACCTTTGACTTTTCTGACTTGACCTTTGTCTTTTCTGACTTGACCTTTCAATGTTTATTCGGCTGTTTGGTTTATTGGAGGAGGGGGGCATGGACTCTTTTAAACAAGAACTCATCATCCATAGTGTATATCATCCATAGGGTATATCATCCATAGTGTATATCATCCTTAGGGTATATCATCCATAGGGTACATCATCCATAGGGTACATCATCCATAGGGTACATCATACATAGGGTATATCATACATAGGGCTAATGTATTGGATTTATCGGGTTTTAATATATTAAAAATTGAAAATCGAGTTCAACCCCCTTGAAAAAGTCTAAGTGAAATATGCCTCCTGTTATAAGTTGTTTACTTTGTGTTATTACTTAGAAAGCTAAACGATTATTTTTTAATCCATTAAGAGGCATTTCATCAGATTCGGCACCCAGAGCTTGACAGACGGAAGATTCATCAGGCGCGAGACCAAAAAAGCTACTGTCGTCTGGGGGGAGATGGTGCGATCAATCTGAGGCTAATTATACGATAACCGGCGAAATGACCGAGTGTTCACACTGACTGGCCATCATACACAAAATAAGCACTTAGACTTAGAGACAGGGAATCTTCATGGTGACCAGCCCTGTGCTTACTGTAACCGATTCTAGAGTACAATGTTTCAGTTGGTTTTAAAGTGAACATTATTTAGGTTTAGAATTTTCTTATAATATCATATCTTATCTGTTACAGACGCTACTTCTATACGTAATACTATTGCGTCCTACGCTTATCTATGGTTTGTGTAATTCCGCATTCTTATTAGAGTTTTAAATGATGATAAAGTGTTGGCTTTCCTGGTTTCTTCAGGCAAAACATTCCACGCCTGAATTCCGGACGGGAAGAAAGAAAACTTGTATTTGTTTGTTCTTGCATACGAGATAAGAAAGGTGTTTTTATCTTTATGTCTATCTGAGGGTTGTATTAAGTTATCTCTGTATTGTATTTCTAAATTAGAATTAATCACTTTATGTATAATTACCACTTTACTCTTGGTTCTTCTATTCTCTAGTGCTCCAAGGTTTAATGATTTAACTAATGGTGTTACTCTTGTCAGTTTTGAATATTCTCCAGTAATGAATCTGGCAGCTCTTTTTTTGAATTTCTTCTAGTGTAACAATGTTTTCTTTGGTGGATGGGTCCCATACAGAAGATGCATATTCTAGAATAGGTCTCACCAGGGTGAGGCAGCATTTAGTTTTAGATCTTCATTACATCTTATAGATTTCTTTTGATAAAACCTAAGGTTTTGCTTGAGTTTTTAAATAACTTCATTGTTTATATTACTATCAAGAACGTTTAAGAATATTTGCAAGAGCAATCAGCATCCAATAATTATTGTTCTTCAAGAACGTTTAAGAATATTTGCTAGAGCAATCAGCATCCAATAATTATTGTTCTTCAAGACTACTCGTTCAGTTTTTGGAACTGAAGCCCTTACTTTAAATTAAGGTTTTAAATGTAGCAGAATGCTCTATCATGCCCAAGAGAATTTTATCTTTTTTAAAGATGAGCAAATAAGGAAAGTGTTTTGTCCGGTTCAGTGGAAATGTCAATATATTTTTAGGAATCCCCGACGTCGAATGCAATATTTTAATCAAAATAAAACATTTGTGATCTTCTTACTGAACTTATCCAAAATAAAGATGTCAAACACATAGATCTAGGTGTAATTATTTAGACAAACTATCTTGGGATCTTCATTTAATGAAATAAAAAATAATTTAAAATGGTTGGTTTCATAAAGAGAATATTTTTAACAGATTTAATGAGATTATAAGACTAAAATTCTACCTTACTTTGGTAAGACCTGAACTAGAATATTTATCTTCTATTTGGGAAACTTTACAACAAAAAAAAAACTATTAAAAAATTAATTTAAAAAAAAACATTGAATACAAAAATTCAAAAAGAGTGCAAGAAATATTTCTAGAGAATATTCAAAATTGACAAAAGGAACACTTTTAATTAAATCATTAAGCCTATAAACACTATAGGGTACAAGAAAAAAGATCAATACATTAATAGTACATAAGGCTATGAATTCTAACTTGGAGATACAACACGAATATAATCAATTATAACCTAATACAACCCTCAGATAGGAATAGGGTTAAAAACACTTTTCTTATTCCCTGTGCAAGAACAAACAACACATACAAATTCTCGTTCTTCCGTCATGATTTCTGGCAGGGTATGGGTTGCCTAATGAGAACAGAAAAAAAAACAACGACATTTAAAACTCTAATAAAATGCAAAGACTAGACAGAAACGATAGAAATCATGGGACGCAATAATCTTTAGCATTGAGTGAGCGTCTGTAATTAATAAAAAAAAATGTTTTAGTTGCAAAAATATAAATTACATGAATTTTATTACACATGGGGCGAAGGGGGGGGGGGGTAGAAAAGAAGACATTTACCTAGAATATTTAAACAATAAATTGAAAAGATATTTGAGAGTTTGATTGTGAACTTCAAGAGCTTGGAGTGAACCTTAATGTCTTGAACAACTGGGGTATCTACTGGGGTATCTACTGGGGTATCTACTGGAGTATGTATTGGGGTATCTATTGGGGTATCTACTGGGGTATCTACTGGAGTATCAGTACTGGAGCTTGACGGGCATCTGTGACTATTGGCAGGGGGCGGGGTATCGTGATTGTTGGCAGGAGCGGGGCACCGTAATTGTTCGTAGAAGGGGAATAGCCAAAGATTGTGAATAGAATGGGAGGCAACTATTTTTGTGATCACAATGGGAGGCAGCTTTTATTGTAATATAATGGTGGGCAACTATTATTATTTTTATCAGAATGGTGGGCAACTATTATTGTTATCCGAATGGTGGGCAACTATTATTGTTTGCCGAAGTGTGGGAAACTAATATTATCAGAATGGTGGGCAACTATTATTATTATCAGAATGGTGGGCAACTATTATTGTTATCTGAATGGTGGGCAACTATTATTGTTATCCGAATGGTGGGCAACTAATATTATCAGAATGGTGGGCAACTATTATTATTATCAGAATGGTGGGCAACTATTATTGTTATCCGAATGGTGGGCAACTATTATTATTATCAGAATGGTGGGCAACTAATATTATCAGAATGGTGGGCAACTATTATTGTTATCCGAATGGTGGGCAACTATTATTGTTATCCGAATTGTTGGCAACTATTATTATTTTTATCAGAATGGTGGGCAATTATTATTATTATCAGAACAGTGGGCAACTATTATTATTATCAGAATGGGAGGCACCAAATATTATAGACAGAACGGGAGGTCACAAAGAGAATTTTAAGCATCCTCTCCCTGAATAAGAAATCCCATAGTGAACACGATTCATTTGGGTTGTTGTACTTTAGTATCAAAGAGTTCGTGATTTAAATTCAGTCCTATTAGTCAAAGTTAAATGTATTTCTCTGTAGTCAAAATCAGTCAATTTGGTTTTATTTAAGAAGTACTAAGCGAAAGTAAATGAAAATCTTGACTTCTATACTGAACACGTGACCAATGATAGGTTTTCGTTTTTTTTTTAATGAATCACTATCAAACATCAAAGACTGGCCGGTTATCAAAGACCTTAAAATTTGGTCAGGTTTAATTCTCAACTAAAAAAAAAAATGTTTAAAATAATTCTGAGCGTTCATTTTTTTCGTGCACAAGAATGTTGCGTATTTTGTGTGCAGTTTTGTATTATGTTCCCTTGCATAGTACTGTTGTATTTTTCTTGTGTGAAGTGGGCCCCCTTTGTGGTTTGCATATTAAGATGGTTAATGAGAAATGGATTTATGTATGTTAAAATGGTTGAGAAGAAATTGATTGTGATTGATGAAGGGAGCCTAGTTGTGGTGGTGAGACGAAGTAACCTTGTGGTGGTGAGACCAACTAACTTTTTGATGGTGCTACCAACTAACGTTGTGGTAGTGAGACCAACTATTGTGGTGGTGGTTAGACCAACTAACGTTGTGGTGAGACCAACTAACGTTGTGGTGAGACCAACTAACGTTGTGGTGGTGAGACCAACTAACTTTATGGTGAGACCAACTAACTTTGTGGTGAGACCAACTAACTTTGTGGTGAGACCAACAAACGTTGTGGTGAGACCAACTAACTTTGTGGTGAGACCAACAAACGTTGTCGTGAGACCATCAAACGTTGTGGTGAGACCAACTAACGTGGTGGTGGTGAGACCAACTAACTTTGTGGTGAGACCAACTAACGTTGTGGTGAGACCAATTAACGTTGTGGTGAGACCAACTAACGTGGTGGTGGTGAGACCAACTAACTTTGTGGTGAGACCAACTAACGTTGTGGTGAGACCAACTAACGTTGTGGTGAGACCAACTAACGTTGTGGTGAGACCAACTAACGTGGTGGTGGTGAGACCAACTAACGTTGTGGTGAGACCAACTAACGTTGCGGTGAGAACATCTAACGTTGTGGTGGTGAGACCAACTAACTGTGGCTAGTGAGACCAACTAACGTTGTGGTGAGACCAACTAACGTGGGGGTGAGACCAACTAACTTTTTGGTGAGACCAACTTACGTTGTGGTGAGACCAACTAACGTGGTGGTGGTGAGACCAACTAACGATGTGGTGAGACCAACTAACTTTTTGGTGAGACCAACTTACGTTGTGGTGAGACCAACTAACGTTATGGTGGTGAGACCAACTAACGTGCTGCTAGTGAGACCAACTAACGTGCCGCTAGTGAGACCAACTAACGTTGTGGTGAGACCAACTAACGTGGGGGTGAGACCAACTAACTTTTTGGTGAGACCAACTTACGTTGTGGTGAGACCAACTAACGTGGTGGTGGTGAGACCAACTAACGATGTGGTGAGACCAACTAACTTTTTGGTGAGACCTAACGTTGTGGTGGTGAGACCAACTAACGTGCTGCTAGTGAGACCAACTAACGTGCCGCTAGTGAGACCAACTAACATCGAGCACTGGGGCACGGTAGCGGTGGGTCCAACCAACGAGCGAAACACTAAACTGAAACAGAAGAAGATTATCCTCGTGTGTGTGGGGTGGGGTGGGGTGGGGTGGGGTGGTGAGACACTCAAGCAGAGAAATTGATCAGGAATTCTGAGGGTTTGCCTAGAATAAATTGGGGATTAAATCGTAAATTTAAAATAACAGCTTCGCTTTTTAACATCAGTTTATTTTTAATTGGATATTACGTGGTAGGACTGTTATCTTAAATTTCGAATAATCTATTTACTTTCACTGAATGATACCCGTTGGCCCTGAATGATGCTCGTGGGCCCCTGAATGATGCTAGTGGGCCCCTGAATGATGATCGTGGGCCCCTAAATGATGCTAGTGGGCCCCTGAATGATGCTAGTGGGCCCCTGATGATGCTCGATGGCCCTTGAATGATGCTTGTGGGCCCCTGAATGATGCTCGTGGGCCCCTGAATGATGATAGTGGGCCCCTGAATGATGCTCGATGGCCCCTGAATGATGCTCCAGGGCCCCTGAATGATGCTAGTGGGCCCCTGAATGATGCTAGTGGGCCCCTGAATGATGCTAGTGGGCCCCTGAATGATGCTCGTAGGCCCCTGATGATGCTCGATGGCCCCTGAATGATGCTCGTGGGCCCCTAAATGATGCTCGTGGGCCCCTGAATGATGCTAGTGGGCCCCTGAATGATGCTCGTGGGCCCCTGAATGATGCTCCTGGGCCCCTGAATGATGCTGGTGGGCCCCTGAATGATGCTAGTGGGCCCCTGAATGATGCTCGTGGGCCCCTGAATGATGCTAGTGGGCCCCTGAATGATGCTCCTGGGCCCCTGAATGATGCTAGTGGGCCCCTGAATGATGCTAGTGGGCCCCTGAATGATGCTCGTGGGCCCCTGAATGATGCTCATGGGCCCCTGGATGATGCTCGTGGGCCCCTGTTAAAGATGATTCATTTTATTTCCAACATCCATTACAGCTGATGATGGCACGCAACCAGCGTTTTGGGTCCTTTATGTAAGCTCAAGCCTTGATGACGATTCGTTTTAATATCTTGTGTTTTCTATAATTACGAGATTGTAGGCAGGATGGTAATAATAATAGTAATAGTAAAGTTACAAGGCATGCAAGGGACTGGGTTCAAAGGTGATCAAAGGTCATTTCTTGGACTCGCTTAAGATCCGAAGGCATTTTTTGAACCTTCATGTAAAATTAACATATAATTATATGGACATGACTATAGTAGAATAACGAAATTAAACTAGACTTTTGGATTTTACCTGCTTTACAATCACTGAAGCTACGAAAATCGTATCATATCTGTTACAGACGCTGCTTGTGTACAGAAAATTGCGCTAAGCTTTTCTATGATTTGTGTTTAGTCTATGGCTGCGGAAATTAACGATTAATTTCTCGATTAATCGGTAAAATATTTATCCATTAAAATAATAATTTTAAATCAATAAAATAGCGATTAAATTTTTTTTTAAATAATTAACTTTTCGACTTATTAATAAATAATTAATTCTTAATACTTAATAATAGTTTGTTGGTTTTTTTTACGTAAAACTTCTCCAGTTTAAAAATATTTTTGAAGTATAAACTTTACAATAAGCTGTTTTATAAGGAAAGTGATATTGTAAAAAATAAACATTGTTTACTTAATTAACTATTTTAAAAAATTCATTTCATTGACAATATATTGAACTACTTTAAATATATCTCCTAACTATATTATATATTTTTTTAGATTAAATACTTAAGTTACTTAAGTAATAACTAAAATGGCACAAAATTTGAAGAAAACAACATAGTGAAAAAAAGTGATTATGAGGTCTTAGAAAAAATCATAACGCTTGAACCACTTGGGATGAAAAGATGATCTTTATGTTTTGTTAATCATGAAACAATTTCTATACAGCTGTATTACTTTTTTATTTTTAAAATTAATTTGAAATTTTCCTTCAAGGGCTAAACTTTAATGCGTTATTTAACTTATGTTACAGCTAACTATGTTTTTAAAATTTATACTGATTTATTTTTAATTGCATGGTTAAATATTAAGTTAAAATAAAACTTGAAATATGTTTATTACAAATCCTTGTGATGAGATTTGTGCGGACTCTTAGACTCAGTAACCCCTAGCACTTGAACCACCCCGAGAGGAAGGGGGGGTAACCAGACATCGCAAAAGTTGACAGAAATGCGTGCATACTTTCCGCTACGGGGCTGAATAAAGGAAGTCCTAATACCATTGGTCATATTTTGGACACAACCAATCGAGGATAAGGGAAATCACATGACCATCCAAAATATAAACCGTGCACAGACACCAATTCAGTCTTTTCCACTGCCCAGCCACGGGGTATTCGTCAGACAAGATCGGTCACCGTGCTATATCTAGGAAGAGCCAGCAATCGCCAGTCTAGTAAGAGTGAACTCTTATCTTATTTTATTCATGCATTATCGATTATCACTTGTATTTTGTTATGGCCGATTGATATCAATCCTGTCCGATTGACATGGATTTATTACCCCACGGGACACATGGTACCGTGTTGGGACCCCTGTATATTATTCTTGCCAATAACATGTTTGCTTAAATTATAATGTGCCTACACACGCGATCTCCACCAAATAGATGGAGTAGCGTGTGTGGATGTTTA
>MUZC01000534.1:592677-607085 GCA_002072015.1 Radix auricularia | reverse complement strand
TTGAATGGTAACTGGTGATAATTGAATGGTAACTGGTGATAGTTGAATTGTAACTGGTGTTAGTTGAATTGTAATTGGTGTTAGTTGAATGGTAACTGGTGATAATTGAATGGTAACTGGTGTTAATTGAATGGTAACTGGTGATAATTGAATGATAACTGGTGATAATTGAATGGTAACTGGTGATGATTGAATGGTAACTGGTGATAGTTGAATTGTAATTGGTGTTAGTTGAATGGTAATTGGTGATAACTGAGTGGTAACTAGTGATAATTGAATGGTAACTGGAGATAATTGAATGGTAACTGGTGATAGTTGAATTGTATATGGTGTTTGTTGAATGGTAATTGGTGATAATTGAATGGTAACTGGAGATAATTGAATGGTAACTGGTGACCCTGGAATGGTAACTGGTGAGAATTGAATGGTAATTGGTGATAATTGAATGGTAACTGGTGATGATTGAATGGTAACTGGAGATAATTGAATGGTAACTGGTGACCCTGGAATGGTAACTGGTGAGAATTGAATGGTAATTGGTGATAGTCGATTGGTAACTGTTGATAGTTGAATGGTAACTAGTGATAGTTGAATGGTAACTGGTGATAGTTGAATGGTAACAGGTGATAGTTGAATGGTAACTGGTGATAGTTGAATGGTAACTGGTGATAGTTGAATGGTAACTGGTGATAATTGAATGGTAACTGGTGATAATTGAAAGGTAACTGGTGATAATTGAATGATAACTGGTGATAATTGAATGGTAACTGGAGATAATATTCTGGAATGGGAAATAGTTCCATTGTATTGGATTGTTACGTTATTTCTTTTTACTGGGATTTGTAATCTTTTAAGATTTTGATACATTTGTCTTGACTCCGGGGGTTAACACCAAAAGATTTCGTTTTAAAATTCCTTTATTTGCTACGGATTAACACATTTTCCATACAGCAATCGTGTACTTAAGCTTTTTGTGAGTTTTGAGACAAATCGTGTTTAAAGTCCGTGTATTGAAAACTTGCCGTAACGTTTTTTGTTTTTTAATTTTTTTTAAACCTCCAATTGTTCTTGCCCCGCCCCCCCCCCTTGAAATCGTCCACTGGGAGAGAGCCTCACCCCGTTGACCCAAATTTTCTTTTCCCGGCCTGGCAGTGCAATTATCTTGGCCCTATCACTCAGCCTGCCAAGCGGGTAAATACTCCCCCAGGGCAGGCCGGGCAGCCACCGAAACGGCCACCCACCCACACGCACACACCTCACCCACACCCACATACACAATCACGCTAGCGCGTACCCACACCAACACGCACATACACCCGAAACACACCCAGAAAATCAAACCCGCCCATCAAGCACACCCACACAAACACACGACCACCACACACGCTTACACTCAAACGCACACACAGTTTCACTTACCTCACCTTTACGATTGCAGCAACGGGAGTACGCGATAAACATTGTGACAAAGGAATGGTGCGCTTCGGGGGCCACCCCCTCCCTGGGTGTAACTTTTTTTTTAATCAGTGGGTGTCATTTTAGGCCAACTGAAAAGATTTTCGTCGTAGAGGGGCTCAATTATTGAATCAGACCCAGGTCTTTTCAGGAACCCCAAAGTATCGACATTAATTAGTCGGGATAGGCTTCAATCATTGGATGTTTTGTAATTAGGTTTTGTTCATTGGATGTTTTGTAATTAGGTTTTGTTCATTGGATGTTTTGTAATTAGGTTTTGTTCATTGGATGTTTTGTAATTAGGCTTTATTCATTGGATGTTTTGTAATTAAGCTTCATTCTTTGAATGTTTTATAATTAGGCTTCATTCATTGGAAGTTTTGTAATTAGGCTTTGTTCTTTGGATGTTTTGTAATTAGGCTTTGTTCATTGGATGTTTTGTAATTAGGTTTTGTTCATTGGATGTGTTGTAATTAGGTTTTGTTCATTGGATGTTTTGTAATTAGGTTTTGTTCATTGTATGTTTTGTAATTAGGCTTTGTTCATTGGATGTTTTATAATTAGGCTTTGTTCATTAGATTATTATTCATAATTGGGCTTTGTTCATTGGATGTTTTGTAATTAGGCTTTGTTCATTGGATGTTTTGTAATTAGGCTTTGTTCATTGAATTTTTTTTTATAAATTAGACTTTGGCTGAGGATTCTGCCTATGTCCACATAAAACGGATAAACCCCAGGTTCCCAATATGGGGGTCACCCTTGGGGGTCACGAAGGGTTTTCTGGGGGTTTCCAACTTATACATTCGACCAAAACTAAATCACTATAATGCAATCTTGCTCTTTTAAATTTTAACTCTTAGATATAAATTAATTATCACAAATGCTGAATAGAGGGGTTATAAGATTATTAGTATATATATATATATTATATAGCTATAGGTATAGTTTAATTATTTTGAACACGTGTATGTCACGTGTTCTTCAAAGTATCCTATGTGCTTTGTCGCAGATGCACATATTCATACTAAAGGTTTCTCTGTTGTTTTCTGTTGAAATTAATTCATCAACAGACGATAGCTCGTGTGCTAGCTGCTTGTCTTCGTGAAATCTATCCATTCAGATCAAAGAGGAGTTTCTATTTTAATCGATTAAATAGTTATTGAATTTAAAGGAAATGTTTTCAATTATTTTCTTCATTCAATTAATAAAAAATGGAAATCCATGACCTCTGCCCTATGTGCCGTCTTCGGCCCGAGAGGAAATAACTAACTAACTAACTAACTAATTAATAAATAATTAATAATTAATAATAGGTTGTTATTTTTATTTTTAAAAACAAACTTCTCAATTTAAAAAAAAAGAATTTGAAAGTGTAAACTTTAAAATAAGCTGTTTATATAAGGAAAATATATACACAAAATTAAACATTGTTTTTACTTAATTAACAATAACAAAATTTAAATTCATTAATATGATATTGAACTATTTATATTCAAATATATCTCCTAAAAATATTTTTTTTAAAACTTAAGAAATGGGCATTTTAAAAAATGCCCTAACAGGGCACAAAAAGTGAAATAAAACAACATGGTGAAAAAAGTGATTAAAATTGTATAGTTAAATATTAAGTTAAACTAAAACTTGAAATATGTTCATGACAAATCCTAATTCTTTTTTTTTAAACACTTTTTAAAACAAAAAAATATTATAATAGAAATAAGTTTTCAAATATATTTGTTTACAACTCATTGGACTTTTCTGTAACATGACTTGAAATAACACTTGAGTTATGATATTTAACAGTATTTTCGAATGCATTACTTAGAATTTTTTTATTATTATTATTTTTTTTTTTTTTTTTTTTTTTTTTTGTATTGCTTTAAATAAAAATTAGTTCAGAATATCGTTATTTTTTAAAATGTCTTTAAGACAGAGGAAATAACTCAATAAAACAAAAATTGAGAATTGCCTGTTTTTTGTTTTTTTTTACTTCTCTTGTAATTTCAAATTTAATGACGTCATTGGTCTTATTTTTAGCATTTAACAAATTTATCGATGTTGTCGGGTTATCTGCGTGTGCGGCGAATATGCGTGAAAATACGGTAATCTCACGATAATCTCGGGGCATTATTTAACGCAATTTCCCTTGGGAAAAATATATTTGAAATGTCTGTTGGAGCTTTGAACAGCAACTCGTCCTGAAGAATACCAAATAGAGAGTTAGGATCTTTAGCAAAAGATGTGCGCGGGCCAAAATAAATACCGACAAAAATTTACGGAATTTCCTGGGGGAAAACACAATTAAAATTATAAGTATTTTGTCAATGTTTCGCCAACTATAACATGTATCGGGCTTAAACAAACTCCAAACGATGGGTGATAATATTAAGAAAAATGTTGGATTAGGAATTTGTGAAAAATATCTTTTCTTTTGACCCCGTAATTTTAGCAAAAAAAAACAACAAATTACACAGACTATTTGTGTAAGGAAACAATAAATTAAAGCTTTATTATCAACTAATACAAATAATGGTAGACGTTTCGGCTCATGCCTTCATCAGTACAAAAACAATTACATGTACTTACATATATATTCAAATTAAAACATATTAAATTCTATGTGATAAAATGAAAAGAAATGAAAGACAAAAATAAACACGGACATAGAATATAAGAAAAAGGAGGAAGTTGAAGTATCTAAAGTAACAGTGAAAACCACAACGGGAAAACGATTTTGCAGTCATGTAAAATTGTGGATTTGGTTAATTCCATATGGAGCCAACGTACCAAATCGTTTTATGAGTCTATTTTCCATGTGGACTCTATCATGGGTATTGGTTGCATATAAAATACCAGTAACTACAATATCCAAAATGCCATCGTGGTCAACACTGTTAAAATGTTTAGACACAGGACACTGAGCCTGTTTATTTATATTGTACAGGTGTTCTCTAAACCGATCTCCAAGACGACGACCTGTCTCACCCACATAAATTTTTTTACATCTCTTGCAAATAATTGCATAAATCACGTTGCGACTGGTGCAAGTGAATCCATCTTTTATTAAGAATTGTTCAAGAGGGAAAGAAATTTTGTTAATTTCAACCACATATGGACAAGTATTGCAACGGTTACGGTTGCAACCTTTTGTTCCAATATGTGCTTTCATTGTGGGAAGGTGACTTCTTACAAGTATGTCTCTGAGGCTTTTATCTCTCCGGAAAGCAAAAAGAGGAGGTTTTTTGAAGACCTGCTGAGTTAGAGGGTCAGCCATAAGGATTGATCGGTTTTTGAGAATCACCTGGCGGGCCTTAAAATTATGGGGATGGAAAGTTAAAACAAATTTGCATCTATCACATTGATCGTGAACAGATGATGTAAATGTGTCCTGTCTGGTCATGCCTTTAATTCTATTGACAGCTGATGTTAAGATTGTTTCCGGGTATGACCTCCTTCTAAAAAAGTCCAGCATCTCATCACTTCTTTCCAAGAAGTCTGCCTCATCACTGCAGAGTCTTTTAAGTCTTAGTAGTTGTGAAAATGGGATAGAGTTCCTACACGATTGAGGATGGGACGATGTATATAGAAGGAAACTATGGCTGTCTGTAGGCTTGTAAAAGATGGATGTTGATATTTTGTTTTCTTTTAATTTTATTTGTATGTCCAAAAAGTTAACAGTACTCCTATGAATAGTTGATGTGAATTTTATTGAAGGATGGAAGCCACCAATGAAGTCAATAAAATTTTGCAATTGCTGCATGTCCATTTTGGTTATTCCANACTCAGCAGGTCTTCAAAAAACCTCCTCTTTTTGCTTTCCGGAGAGATAAAAGCCTCAGAGACATACTTGTAAGAAGTCACCTTCCCACAATGAAAGCACATATTGGAACAAAAGGTTGCAACCGTAACCGTTGCAATACTTGTCCATATGTGGTTGAAATTAACAAAATTTCTTTCCCTCTTGAACAATTCTTAATAAAAGATGGATTCACTTGCACCAGTCGCAACGTGATTTATGCAATTATTTGCAAGAGATGTAAAAAAAATTATGTGGGTGAGACAGGTCGTCGTCTTGGAGATCGGTTTAGAGAACACCTGTACAATATAAATAAACAGGCTCAGTGTCCTGTGTCTAAACATTTTAACAGTGTTGACCACGATGGCATTTTGGATATTGTAGTTACTGGTATTTTATATGCAACCAATACCCATGATAGAGTCCACATGGAAAATAGACTCATAAAACGATTTGGTACGTTGGCTCCATATGGAATTAACCAAATCCACAATTTTACATGACTGCAAAATCGTTTTCCCGTTGTGGTTTTCACTGTTACTTTAGATACTTCAGCTTCCTCCTTTTTCTTATATTCTATGTCCGTGTTTATTTTTGTCTTTCATTTCTTTTCATTTTATCACATAGAATTTAATATGTTTTAATTTGAATATATATGTAAGTACATGTAATTGTTTTTGTACTGATGAAGGCATGAGCCGAAACGTCTACCATTATTTGTATTAGTTGATAATAAAGCTTTAATTTATTGTTTCCTTACACAAATAGTCTGTGTAATTTGTTTTTTTTAATAAAAAAGCTTTATGCAGTCCTATTCTGTATGATATAGTAATTTTAGCAGCAATGTGTAGATTTAAAAATTAAAAATGTATAGTTTCAAAAAGTAATTGTTGCACGGTGCACATTAAATTAACACATTCTTGGTGTGATGAGGCGTGAGAGCATAATATGCCATCATATATTGTTTACTTTCAGAATCACTGATTTGAAATTACTTTTAATAAGTCTTAATGTCATCTAGAATTATTTCCTTTTGTGTAAAAAAAAACCGGTAATCTGTTATTGGAAATAGCGTTTAAATATTCCTTAGAGTTCTTATTAGACTAATTGTTTTAAATAAACTGCAAAATTGGCGAAGAAAATTAGGTCTTTAAAAAATTGCCATGTTTGAGAAACTCTCTAGTGTAGGAGATAAATATGAATACAAAAAATAAAATATGAAAATTTGAAGAAGAAGATAGCTGGGCAACTCGAAACATTTAAAAACAAACTGCACCAGTACTTCCCTGGGCTGAGAGAAAAGGATAAAAATTGTTGTTTTTTTTAAAACCATTTTCTGCTTCCCTTGATGTAGCCAGCATTCACGATAAAAATTACAAGATGAATTCTTAGATTTGCAGAATGATTCCTTGGCATGGAAGTTGTTTATTAAAAAGATTGCTCATACAGTTTTTTTGTTGTACGTATCATTCAAACACAGATGAGATATGCTTGTTTTTATGTTGTATGTATCATTCAAACACAGATGTGACGATGCTTGCCTTTATGTTGTATGTATCATTCAAACACAGATGTGATGATGCTTGCCTTTATGTTGTATGTATCATTCAAACACAGACGAGACGATGATTGCCTTTATGTTGTATGTATCATTCAAACACAGATGTGACGATGCTTGCCTTTATGTTGTATGTATCATTCAAACACAGACGAGACGATGCTTGCCTTTATGTTGTATGTATCATTCAAACACAGACGAGACGATGATTGCCTTTATGTTGTATGTATCATTCAAACACAGACGAGACGATGCTTGCCTTCAAATTTTAGTGACATTAGTGTCTACATATTATTTTGAGAGTGTATTTTCAACTCTTCTTTCTTTAATAACAGAAGATAGAAATACATGAAATATTGAGGATGGCTTGAGGAAGGGCTTAACAAAAAATCACCCAAGAATTCGAAAGCTGGTTAAGGACGTACAATTTCAACAGTGACCTTTAAATTAAAATAATAATTTAATTATTTTTTTTACTTATTGAAAATACTTTTTTTTTTTCCATTGCATTGGGGCGCGAGTGACAAGACTTTTTTTTAAAAAAATGGGGGATTGCCACCCGAGAAAGGTTGGAAACCTGTGGGATCCATGTCATCAGAGTTGGATGGACCCAGGGACAACCTTAGATACCACGATTAGATCCATGTCATCAGAGTTGGATGGACCCAGGGACAACCTTAGATACCACGATTAGATCCATGTCCTAACTGACGCTTGAACCCATGGTTCCAAAGAATTAGAAGAAAATTATTTTTTTTTAAAGTTATACTTGAAATAAGAACTAGACAAGAGAAAGTCGGGAATAGGGTTAGGGTTGGGTTGAAGGTCAGGAATAGGGTTAGGGTTGGGTTGAAGGTCGGGAATAGGGTTAGGCTTGGATTTAAGGTTGGGGCTAGGGTTATGGTTGGTTTGAAGGTCAGGAATAGTGTCATGGTTGGGTTAAAGATCGGGAACAGGTTAGGGTTGGGGTTAAGATCAAGACTAGTTTTAGGGTTGGGCTTAAAGTCAGGACTATTGTCCACTTGTAGAAATGTTTGCCTATTGTTAAATGTTAATTTCAATAGATAAATGCAATAGATAAAAGGCGTGTATACGAGAACTTCCCTGGAGTATGGGTATTCTTGAGCAACTTTCAACTTTTTTTTACTTATATTACTGTATCTCTACTTCGAATCCGTCTTGATTTCTCTGCATTTTATATCTTGATTATCTTTGCCATCCCCACACGGTGACTGTCAACATTGGTTTATTTCTCTCAAGAGATTGGGAGGCAGGGGAAAGAACTTGATCCACGACTAATAGACACATTGTTCCGGAGAGAGAGTGACCACGAGTGGTAGTCAGACAGCCCTCGGATGTGCTATCGTGTCTGCACGAAGCTCGGTGCGAGATCCTGGCGAGGCGGAATCACGGCTTGTTGGTTCTTAATGAAAAGCTGTAGGGCGGTAACTCCTGGTGGTCAGAGGTTGGTGTGAGTTGTGCGGATCAGTGTGTGTGGCTGAGTGTGTGTGATTGAGTGTGTGTGGTTGAGTGAGTGTGGTTGAGTGTGTGTGGTTGAGTGTGTGTGGTTGAGTGTGTGTGGTTGAGTGTGTGTGGTTGAGTGTGTGTGATTGAGTGTGTGTGGTTGAGTGTGTGTTTGAGTGTGTGTGGTTGAGTGTGAGTGGATGACTGTGTGTATGGATCAGTGAGTCTGGGGGATGGTGGCTACAGCAGTACTTAGGTCTAATCCTAAATCTGACATGACATACTCAGATATAAAACTAAACCTAACATTCACTCTAGAAATACTCAGATATAAAACTAAACCAAACATTCACTTTAAAAGTACTCAGATATAAAACTAAACCTAACATTCACTCTAGAAGTACTCAGATATAAAACTAAACCTAACATTCACTCTAGAAGTACTCAGATATAACACCAAACCTAACATTCATTCAAGAAGTACTCAGATATAAAAATAAACCTAACATTATCTCTAGAAGTACTCAGATATAAAACTAAACCTAACATTCCCTCTAGGAGTACTCAGATATAAAACTAAACCTCACATTCACTCTAGAAGTACTCAGATATAAAACTAAACCTAACATTCACTCTAGGAGTACTCAGATATAGAACTAAACCTAACATTCACTCTAAAAGTATTAAGATCTAAAACTAAACCTAACATTTATTCTAGAAGTACTCAGATCTAAAACTAAATCTAACATTCACTATAGAGTACTCAGATATAACACTAAACCTAACATGCACTCTAGCTGTATTTAGCTCTAACCCTAAACCTAACACCCACTCTAGGGGTATTTAGAAAAACGGAGAAATAAAATGATTGAAGTCTATTATTAACCGCTAACATAAAGAGACAGTAGCTGAAAGAGGTCTCCGATTGCCTGAATAGCCACCTGACTGGTCACCACAATAAAACGATATCAATGGCCACCTAAGGGGTCATCGCATGAAAGCGCTATCCAATTACCCAATGGCAATGCTCAAAATTAACTCAACCGCTCTTTAGAGTCTAGTCTTTGTGATTTCGTAGCTATTTTTGATCTAATATGGGTTTTTTTACTTGTCATTTTTAACAAAGATCGCTTTTTTTTTTTTTAATTATCTCAAGAAAAGGCAAAGACATGATCCTTGACAAATGACAAAACGTCTCTCTGCTCTCAAATAGCATGTGATTTGTCAAGCATATTTTCTTTTGATACAAAGGAGACTCTCTCTCTCTCTCTCTCTCTCTCTCTCTCTATCTATCTATCTATCTATCTATCTATCTATCTATCTATCTATCTATCTATCTATCTATCTATCTATCTATCTATTCATCCATCTATCTATCTATCTATCTATCTATCTATCTATCCATCCATCTATCTATCTATCTATCTATCTATCTATCTATCTATCTATCTATCTATCTATCTATCTATCTATCTATCTATATATATATATATATATATATATATATATCCGTCTTTCTATCTCGGCCGATTCAGTCTTCCTCGTACTAACTTTTCTCACCACACGTCAGTGGCGTAGCTAGGGGGGTGCAGGGGGGGCTTATGTACCCGGGCGCCACATTAGGGGGTGCCAAAATGAGTGTTAAAACTAATTATTTAATTTTCTTTTTTAAGTAAACTAATGTATCCTAAATACGATTGCAATTTCAAATCAGTAGCCAAGCATGATTTTGGCGCCGCCATTGAGCATTCTACTCATAAACAAATTACATATCCACAATGTTCTATTTATGATGGGGTTGTTTTAAAACTGGGAGTTGCAGGGAGTGGAAAATTTTAAAAACAACTTTGGCGCTATATTTTGAAAAGAATAATTATATTTAAGTTACTAGTTGCACAAAATTTGAGACTGCGTGGCCGTGAGGATCATCTGCATAAGGACGAGGATAAAAATGTTGGCAACTTTCTCTCTGTGATCAAACTCGTTGCTCTGCTCAGTGTGATCCACTGTTAGGAAAAAAAAAAGGTACAACATGCCCGAGAAATTCCAGGTTCATTATCTTATTTATCACCGAAAAAACAAAGGTGAATTTATCCATCTACTTACATCAGCTTTTATTGAAATCATGAAAAAAACAAGTACTACGGTAACTTACTTGACTCAATACCCGATCTAGCTCACCAGGAACATCTTTCGTTATCGTAGACAATCTGGAATCTGATAACATACCTCTAGCCGACTTTCGGTCCCAATGCTATTACAATGTTACTGTAATGACTGGGCATATATCCGGCCCTCAACAGCGAATAGGTGTTAGAAATCCCAGAGTATTGTTCGTCAACTGAGACAACCACAGCTTAAACTCAACAGAAGTACACTCACTTAAACAGGATCCAATTGCAATCACGTTTGTTTGTTTGTTTGTTTGTTTGTTTGTTTGTTTGTTTTTTTTTTTGTTTTTTTGTTTTTTTATCGTTGAATAGTTGAAAGTATAAATTTGTTTTACCCTCTTACAACGAAAATTGGCGAAAAAGAATTTTGAAATTGACACTCATGGAGGCGGGGCCCAAAAAATTTTTTCTCCTAATATAAGGTATATACTAATTAAAAATCAATAATTCTTTTATTTCCCGTGTAGGTAGAAGCATGAAAGAGAATATTAAATTTCTCACTCATCGGGGCTGGGGCCCCGAAAACTATTTTTTCATTATATGAGCAATATAAAAATTGAAAATCGTCAATTCTCCTATTTCCCGAGTATGTAGACTCATCAAACGTTGGGGAGTTGATAAATACACTTTCACGATGCTAGAAGGTGAAATAATGTTTAAAATATCTCTAACTGGGAGGCCGGGAGCCCAAATTTAAAAACTGAAAATCACTAATTCTCCCATTCCCCATGTAGGTGGAAGCATGAAACTTTAGGAAGTTGTTGAGTACAATCTTTCGCTGATAATTGGCGAAAGAGAATGCTAAATTCCCACTCATGGGGGTACGGGGGCCGAAAAATTATTATTTTTCCATATATGAGCTATTTACAAATTGCAAATCATTAATTTTTCCTATTTCCCGTATAGTTAGAAGCATGAAACTTTTTAAATTTTTGAGTACATGTTTCCGATGGTAATTCGCAAAACAGAATGTTAAATTTCCAACTAATGGGGGCCGGGACCCCAAAAATGTTTTTTTTTTCCTTTATTTAGCTAAATAAAAAATTGAACATCTCTAATTCTCCTATTTCCCATATAGGTAGAAGCATGAAACTTTGGAAATTTTTCGAGTACAAGCTCCAGACAATTTGCAAAAAGAATGTTAGAATTCCCTATAATTGGGAACCGGGGGCCCAAATATATTTTTCTTATGTTAAAAACCGACTTATCACTAATTCTCCAATTTTCCGTGTAGGTAGGAACGTGAAACTTTGGGTAAATGTTAAGTACCCTTTCACGACGAATGTTGATGTAAAAGAAATTTGAGATACACACTCATGGGGGGCGGGGCCCCAAAAACGTTTTTTTTTCTTATATGAGATTTATAAACATTGAAAATATCAAATTCTCTTATTTCTCGAGTAGGTAGACTCAAGAAACGTTGGGGAATTGATATTTACACTTTCACGATGGTAGCAGGTGAAAAAATATTTAAAATATCTCTTACTGGGGGCCGGGGGGGGCCAAATGTAGTTTTTTTTCTAATATAAACTATATAAAAACTGAACATCAATAATTCTTCCTTTCCCTATGTAGGTAGAAGCATGAAACTTTGGGAAGTTGTTGAGTACAATTTCCCGATGAAAGTTGGCCAAAGAGAATGGTAAATTCCCACTCATAGGGGGCCGGTGGCCCACATATAATGTATTCGTATATAAAAAAAACCGACTCATCACAAATTCCACAATTCATCGTGTAGGTCAAAAAACATAAAACTTTTGGAAGTTGTTGGGTACCCTCTCACGACGAATATTGGCGTAAAATAATTTTTAAATGCACACTCATAAGGGTCGGGGCCCCAAAAACGTGTTTTTTCCTTAAATGTGCTATAAAAAAATTGAAAATCACTTATTCTCCTATTTCCCGAATAGGCAAACGCATGAAACGTCAGGGGTTTATTAAATACACTTCTACGATGGTAGCAGGTGAACAATTATTCAAAACATCCCTTACTGTGGGCTGGGGGGGGGGGCCAAATGTAGTTTTTTCCTAATATTAACTATATAAAAAGTAAAAATCACTAATTCTCCCATTCTCCATTTAGGTAGAAACATAAAACTTTTGGAAGTTGTTGGGAACCCTCTCACGACGAAAATTGGCGTAGTATAATTTTAAAATTCACACTCATTGGGGCCGGGGCCTAAAAAAACGTGTTTTTTCCTAATATATGCTATATGCAAATTGAAAAGCACTATTTTTCCTATTTACCAAATAGGTAAAAGCATGAAACGTTCGGGGTTTGTTAAATACACTTCCACGATGGCAGTAGGTGAAATAATATTTAAAATATCCCTTGGTGGGCGCCGGGGGCCCAAATATAGTTTTTTTATGCACTCACTCACGCACTCATCACTAATTCTCCAACTTCCCGCAGCAAAGCGCGGGGAAATTGCTAGTTTCAAATATTTTACAATCGCATAAAGAATTACTAGTCTGTTTTCTATTTCATTAACATACCATTTGTTTTGAAAATTGAGCCCCAAAATCTGTTGGTCCAAAAAGGGGCGCAAATTTTGTGTCATGTCCCCGGGCGCAGATGACCCTAGCTACGCCACTTCCAGACGGTATCCTTGGACGAGATGTAGGGTAAGAGCTGAGAGTGGTATACATCTAAAAGACGCTCTTTTGGCGCGTAGCTGAAATGATCATCACTCCTAACTGCTAGAGTTTAATTGAGATGGAGCACAAATTGAGATAAATAAACTCCACACAACTTTTCGAAGTCAGTTACCAGTATAACATAACTCTATCCTTAGATCTACGTTACCAGTCTAACATAACTCTATCCTTAGATCTACGTTACCAGTCTAACATAACTCTATCCTTAGATCTAAGTTACCAGTCTAACATAACTCTATTCTTAGATCTACGTTACCAGTCTAACATAACTCTATTCTTAGATCTACGTTACCAGTATAACATAACTCTATTCTTAGATCTACACAACTCGGTGACGTTACAGTTGCGAATTTATTCAATATAATATAAGATTTAAATTGTGTTTTGTATAACTGTATCCCATGGTCATGAGTGTAAAGATTAATTTGTTGTTTAAATTGATGATTAAAAGTACACATATCTGGACACAATAATCTGCTGTATAGAAGGAGTAAATGGAAAAGACGTAAACAGGGTAAGGGTTAGCCTGACAGGACGTTCGGTGTTTTGTTACGTCCTGTCAGGCTAACCCTTACCCTGTTTACGTCTTTTCCCTTTACTTTTTTATAAGCCTGATTGCAATCTCAACCCTTATTTTGTATAGAAGGAGCGTCTGTAACAGATAAGATATAACACTGTTTGATTCGAAAGATACAGGAACTTTCTACTATGATTTTAAAATGCCAATTATAGACGGTCAGTGTAAGAGTTAGGATTAGAGTTATAAACAGCCAGCGTTATGATTAAGGTTAAAAACAGTCAGAGCTGGAATTAGGCTTATACACAGGATTAGGCTTATAAACAGCAAATGATATGATTAGTGTTATAAACATCCAATGGTAAGATTAAAGTTATAAACATCCAATGGTAGGATTAGGGTTATAAACAGCCAGTATTAGGAATAGGGTTATAAACATCCAATGGTAGGATTAGGGTTATAAACATCCAATGGTAGGATTAGGGTTATAAACATACAATGGTAGGATTAGGGGTTATAAACAGCCAGTGTTTTAGAATTATGGTTACAAACAGCCTGTGTTAGGAATATGGTTACAAACAGCCGGTGTTAGGAATAAGGTTATAAACAGCCTGTGTTAGGAATAGGGTTACAAGCAGCCTGTGTTAGGAATAGGGTTACAACCAGCCTGTGTTAGGAATAGGGTTACAAACAGCCTGTGTTAGGAATAGGGTTATAAACAGCCTGTGTTAGGAATAGGGTTACAACCAGCCTGTGTTAGGAATAGGGTTACAACCAGCCTGTGTTAGG
>MUZC01000534.1:566095-585321 GCA_002072015.1 Radix auricularia | reverse complement strand
ATACAAGCGGTATTTTGTATTTGAAAATGAGCATGTTTAAAATCATAATTTTGTTTGTTTGGTCATTTAAATATGTTTTTAGTTTAAGGTTGCACTCTAACATCGTAGCACGCGTGAAACCACGTAAATCGTCATTGAATAATATATAAGTTTGGGTAATCATATATTTCAGTGTAGCTTTTATTTAAAGTTGTGCGCTTTGAATGACATCAAATGAGAGACCCCCCCCCGGTGCGTGACGTCATTTATGGGTGGCCCCTAAAAGGGCGGCATATTGGAGACCGCCCCGGGCGGCAAAAGCTCTAGCTACGCCACTGAGTGTATGCATTACTTAAGTAGGTGTAACATAACTGTATACAACATAAATAGGTTTCTTACACGTTTGTACACGATTCAAAGCGTTTAAATTTGGCCGGATTTATGAAGTGAAATCTGGCGGAGCCGGAGAAGAATTTGTAAACATAGCCGGATTCCGGAGCCATTAACTATATATGCATATGTTATGCCTGTGCAAGCCGGATTTATAAACTTAAATTTTGCCGAAGCCAAAGCCAGAGCCGGATTCGTACAAATGGCCGGATTCCGGATATGCAGGAGTTGGGGCCGAATTGCGGGACACCCCTAGTTTCTTATCATTGTATCCAAATGAAAGGGTTTGTTATATCTTTATACACAATAGATCTCATGTTTCTAATAGACCCATAATTTAGGGCTGCGGAAATTATCGATTAATTTCTCGATTAATCGGTAAAAAATTTATTGATTAAAATTATTTTAATCGATAAAATATCGATTAAATTTAAAGAAAATGTTTTACGTAATGTATACGATTTATTAATAAAAATTATTCATTAATAATTAACAATAGTTTGCTTTATTTACGTACAAACATCTCCATTGAAAAAAAAAAGATTTCTAAAGTGTAAACTTTAAAATAAGCTTTTTATAAAAGTAAAATGATATAAAAAAATTAAATATTGTTTTTACTTAATTAACAATTAAAAAATTTAAATTCATGGACATTACGTTGAACTACTTAGGTATATTTAAATTTAAAAAATGTTTTTGTTACTTCCCATGAAATTTTCAGTTTGATGACGTCATGCATCTTATTTCTAGCTTCAATCAAAATTATCGATTAATTATTCGGTAATTTTTCAAAAGTTAATTTTAATTAATCGATAACAGCCATACCATAATTATGTTTTACTGTTATTTGATGACGTGTGGTCGTGTTACACCAATTGTAAAGACACCAGTATACTCTCAAACAACCTTTTCTACAATGAAGGATGATGTTTAACCCGGCAATCTCACGGCCCATGACGTCATCTCTAAAGAATGAGAGCGCGAACTAATGTACCCACTAGCGGTAATCTACATGTCTAGGGACGTTATCAGTTTCTATTTTTACATTTTGCACGTGCTCCGAGTGATAAAAGCACACCCCCCCCCATGGTGGCCTTGATTAAACATAACCTGCCCACCCCCTAAACGTCATAGTTTGTGAATCCATTTCCTAAACAGAGTATAGGCAGCTCTAAACATTAGCTGGGCTATAATGCTAAAATAACAACATTTGACAGCGAAAGAAAAGAAGAAAAAATAATAAAAACTCCGACCGTGCATGCATTTTCTCACAGATCCATGTCATTTCCTGTTCTTCGTGGCTGAGCATGCGCGGCGCCAGACCAGATCTCTAAATATCTGCATAATATTTTCTTGAAGGTAAATTCTGTATAGGTTTCATAAATTTGTTTGTTTAAGGTGAAGCACATGTTTTATAAAAAAAAATAATTTATAAATTGAAGTACGAGTTTTATAGCTATGTTTGTATAAAGTGAAGAACAAATTTATAGATGTATTTGTTTAAAGTGAAACACAGTTNATATATATATATATATATATATATATATATATAATTCGCTTTACACGGGAAATGGATAATTAGTGATTTATCAGTTTTTATATATGCCAAAAACTACATTTGGGACCCCGGCTCCCAAAATGGTTAGTGATAAATTAAATTTATTTTAACCTGCTAACATTGCAGGAATTCACTCAACAACTTCCCAAGGTTTCATCCTTCTACTTGCACGGTAAAATGGAGAATTAGTAATGAGTCAGTTTTATATAAGTGAAAAAAACTACATTTGGGCCCCCTAGTGGGTGATAATTGTATATTTGTTTCACCTGCTAACATCGTGGGAGGGTACTCATCAACTTTTGAAAGTATTATACGTCTCCCTAAACGGGAAATTGGAGAATAATTGATGAATGAGTTTTTACATAAGGGAGGAAAAAAACTACATTTTTGGCTATCGGTCACAAGTGAGTGATCATTTAAATATTTGTTTCAACCTGTAAGAATTGCGAGAGTGTTCTGAAACCAACAACATACCAAAGTTTTATGCTTGTATATACACTGGAAAGAAATTGGGGAATCAGTGATGAGTCAGATTTTATATAACTCATTAAAGGAAAAAACTACATTTGGGCCCCCGCCCCACCCCTCTTTGAGGAGGGGAAATTTTAAAAATTCTTTTCGCCATTCATTCGTTGTAATCATGTACTCAGCAGGTTCACAAGATTTCATGGTTCTACCTAAACGTAAAAAAATCGGAGAATTAGTGATGAGTGAGTGGATGAGTTTTGGCTTTTACTAGTATAGATAGTGTTTTACAGTCATCCGAGACTAACTACTGTGCCAACATTTAACGTTTGTGGGACGGTGGTTTGCCTTATAACAAACTAGTCTTCAAGTTAGCACGGTATCCATTTTTTGTGCTCTCTCAGAAACACGTATATTGTTAACCTTCGCAAAATTTGCTGCGCGGAAATTCAAAACTACTGCCCCTACGACGAGAAGATGCCTGCGCGGCCTAGCAGCTTAAAGACAACGTAACTATATGTGGATGAATGGTTGAAAAAATATCTTGTGGACTTAACATTCCTCAATCATTTCTATACGGATAATGGATTTTGTCACCTTTGAACTAAAGTCCACTGATATAGCTGTAAGCGGGTGAATGGTTGAATTAGTTACCTATAAAATTTACCTCTTTTTTAATTTGCTATTTTTTGGTCCCTTTTACTGTAAAGACCTATAATACAAACAATATAAGTGACATGTAATACAAACACAACACGAGTGACCTGTAATACAAACACAACACAAGTGACCTGTAATACAAACACAACACAAGTGACATGTAATACAAACACAACACAAGTGACTTGTAATACAAACACAACACAAGTGACCTGTAATACAAACACAACACAAGTGACCTGTAATACAAACACAACACGAGTGACCTGTAATACAAACACAACACAAGTGACCTGTAATACAAACACAACACAAGTGACATGTAATACAAACGCAACACAAGTGACCTGTAATACAAACACAACACAAGTGACCTGTAATACAAACACAACACAAGTGACCTGTAATACAAACACAACACAAGTGACTTGTAATACAAACACAACACAAGTGACATGCAATACAAACACAACACAATTGACCTATAATATAAATTCCTGTGTCCCATATTTCCTGGACATCCCCAAAGTTTATTACAATTATAGACGAGGTTCTCAGCACACGCTGGTAACTACATAATTGAATTCCCAGGTCCTACTTGGATGTCCAAACGCTGGTCAAACAGGAAACAAGTGGTGACCAGAAGAGCTTGTCTTTATAGACCAGGTGGACAGAGTAATTATCTTAAAGTGGCTGTTGATTTGGTGATTGTCGTGTGTGTGTATGAGGGGTGGGGTGCTCAGACATAGAGACGGTACCAGCTCTGCTGAGAAACTTTCACACCTTAGCCTTAACCTCCAGGGCCATAAGCCATACATTGGGTTCAAAGTGATCTTATACATCCAACTGATGATCTTAGACATCCATTTATGATCTTATACATACAACTTATGATCTTATACATCCAACTCATGATCTTAGACATCCAACTTATGATCTTATACATACAACTGATGATCTTAGACATCCATTTATGATCTTGTAATACAACTTATGATCTTATACATCCAACTCATGATCTTAGACATCCAACTTATGATCTTATACATACAACTTATGATCTTAGACATCCAACTGATTATCTAGACGTCAAACTGATGAACTTATACATACAACTTATGATATTATACATACAACTTATGATCTTATACATACAACTTATGATCTTATACATACAACTTATGATCTTATACATACAACTTATGATCTTAGACATACAACTTATGATCTTACACATATAATTGATGATCTTTTAAAGCCAACGTATGATCTTATCGATCCAACTGATGGTCTTCTACAACAACTAAAGATCTTTACTTATACTTATAAATACAGATCTTTGTTTATACTAAAGATCATATACCCACATCTAAAGATCATATACCAACCTCTAAATATCATATACCCATCTCTAAAGATTATATACCCACCTCTAGAGATCATATACCCACCTCTAAAGATCATATAACCACCTCTAAGGATCATATACCCACCTCTAAATATCATATACCCATCTCTAAAGATCATATACCCACCTCTAAAGATCATATACCCATTTCTAAAGATCATATAACCACCTCTAAAGATCATATACCCACCTCTAAAGATCATATACCCAACTCTAAAGATCATATACCCACCTCTAAAGATCATATATTCACCTCTAAAGATCATATATTCAACTCTAAAGATCATATACCCACCTCTAAATATCATATACCCACCTCTAGAGATCATATACCCACCTCTAAAGATCATATACCCACCTCTAAAGATCATATACCCACCTCTAAAGATTATATACCCACCTCTAAAGATCATATCCCCAACTCTAAAGATCATATATCCACCTCTAAAGATCAGATACTTACAACAAAAGATCTTCTTCATCTGACAGGCATAAAAGAATTGTTGCCCTGCGTCAGAAGCGTGACTAGTGTTGGTGTCCCCCAGTGCGGTAGGTCATGGTGTCACCCCCCTCACGACTTACCCCACAGACCTCCTTCGTGTCTGCCAGTACCAAATAACAGGAACATAACACAATTGTATCTTTTGGTGTCATCGCTTGTTATAGTGTCACGCGGTGCGGTCCGAACCCCCTCCCACCCCCAGTGACGCTTATGCCCTGCATTCATGAGTCCCCATCACGAGTCGCAACAAGGGGCCCCAACGAGTTGCAAACTTTGCTGCCAGTTAAACAGCTGGAACCGAAAAACGCATGTAAATCGAGACAATAACGATGGTGTATTTTTAGCCCGTGAAGGAAAGACTGGCTTTGTAGGCGGCAATTTGAGACTGACGTATTAGTCCTAGTACGCGCTCACACAGTGCTGCTGTAGAAAATATGTAAACAGAACCCAAATTTTCGGAATTCTAACCAAAACAAAACAAAGAGACCAGATCAGAACCAATGATGTATCAAGATTTTTATGTTGCGTAGGAAACGTAGAAGAAACAGATAAGATTGGCGTAATGATTTTGTTTCTGTTAGGATTGCTGTAAGGGGTCGTCCATAAATTACGTCACGCACCTAGGGGTGAGGAAAGGGGGGGGGGGATCCACACATTTGTGACTATGTTTGACGACTGACGAGGGAGGGGGGGATGTGAGAGAAATCTGAAGTCACATCAAAACTCGCAACGTTAAATAAAAGTTCCATTTAAAAACTTAAATATTTTATTTCTTACAATTAATTTTATGAAATGGCTTCACACGTGTCACCATAAATAAGAAAAGGTGGATTTCAAAGATTCCCTTTTTCGAATAGAAAATGTAGCTTTCATGTGACGTCATAGTAAAAGTGGAGGGGGGGTCTAAGTTTTCGGGACGGCGTGTGACGAGGGGGGGGGCGGGTTAAAAAAATTAACCAAAATCGCGTGACGTCCCTTATGGATAGCCCCTAAAATTATTGTCATGATTGCTGTGCAGTGATTGATTGTGTCATGATTGCTGTGCAGTGATTGATTGTGTCATGATTGTTGTGCATTGGTTTCAGTTTTTTTGGGGTGTTAAACAAGCCAGTGTAGAAAGCCAAACCACTTGTACATCGACAACACAGTTGTTTTTTTTTTGTTTTTTTTTTGTTTAAATATCAGCTTTATCGAACATTGAGTTTTGTCATGTGAAACCCCAGCCATAAATAAATTACACTAACTTTATTACAGTATGATGAAACCCCAGCCATAAATAAATTACACTCACAGACATGCAATCATTTCTTTGCTAAACCGAGAAATAAATAGCATCNATAAATTACACTAACTTTATTACAGTATGGTGAAACCCCAGCCATAAATAAATTACACTAACTTTATTACAGTATGGTGAAACCCCAGCCATAAATAAATTACACTAACTTTATTACAGTATGGTGAAACCCCAGCCATAAATAAATTACACTAACTTTATTACAGTATGGTGAAACCCCAGCCATAAATAAATTACACTAACTTTATTACAGTATGGTGAAACCCCAGCCATAAATAAATTACACTAACTTTATTACAGTATGGTGAAACCCCAGCCATAAATAAATTACACTAACTTTATTACAGTATGGTGAAACCCCAGCCATAAATAAATTACACTAACTTTATTACAGTATGGTGAAACCCCAGCCATAAATAAATTACACTAACTTTATTACAGTATGGTGAAACCCCAGCCATAAATAAATTACACTAACTTTATTACAGTATGGTGAAACCCCAGCCATAAATAAATTACACTAACTTTATTACAGTATGATTTATGTGACCTGACACTTGATATCAACAATTAACATCCCATTACAATTACATAATAAAAGGGGCTCATTGCATGTTTGGAAACGGAAGGCACCTGATTTCTTCTTAATAGCAGAGTAATTGTGTTCAACATTTAAGAGCAGTTTTTTATTTCTATTTTTTCTAAAAGATTTTAAAAGAAATGATATGATACATTAATAAATACATATCTAGGTTAGCTAATTAAATAATGTTTTAAACATTTTTTAAAAAAAGTCAATTGTTTGAAGGCCATCTTTTTATTTAATTTTTATCTTTTATTTCTCAGTGGACATCAAGAAAATAGCTTTTTTTTCTTTTTAAAGGAATGTTATAACACATACATGTCTCATAAAGTCAACTTTCAATAAAAAATATTGTTCAAATTATAATGTTAATTCATGTACAGAGGACAAAAATTACAGGAAGACTAAATTCTCTGCTTGAGGTTTGAAGGCACATGAGATCAGAAAACTTAAAAATACAAGAGTTCTCTAACCTGGAAGACTGGTTATGGTTCTTGACACATTGGAGCTCTGATGAACTATCACAAGAGAAATCATAATTCCAATAGAAATGGTATTTAATAATAAATTCAAAGTGAAGGGGTGAGAGTATATGCTCAGTGTATACACACTTGTTAATACAATAGAAATGGTATTACATGGCATTCAAAGTGAAGGAGTAAGAGTATATGCTCAGTGTATAAACACTTGTTAATACTAATACTGTCATCATGATAACACATTGGGTTTTATAAAAAAAACAAAAAAAAACAATATAAATATAGATATATATTTGATAGGTTTACATTAAAGAAAATGTTTTATCCAAAAAATTGCAATTGCAAGTGCTTAGATAAAGCATCACTCAGGCGTGTCATGGAACCACCATATGTCAAGAATGTCACAAGGATTTGGTCAAGTTTGATTGTGACATCAGGGAAATGGCAACCTGGAGATACCACCCCCACCCTCCCACAATTCAGTTGACGGACTTCACTGTGGATAAATGGACTCGGGAAAAAGAAAGAATCACAAGTTTTAAAAAAAATATTTTTTTTACCCATTTACATTGCTTGAAAGCAAACGGTTAGACTTATGAAATAATATGGCCTGGGCTTAAAGTACCGTCTTTATTTCAGGTTTGGCATAAAATGTTACGCATTAATTAATTATTTCATGACATTAGGAAAAAAACCAAACTATTTTTTATATATGATACATTAGCTTTTTCTGATACATTTTTAAACTGGAATACCTTCATTCAGTTTTAAAATATTTAAATTATATCCATCTACACCCCAATACACTTTCTTTACTTAATTAAAAAATAAATCACAAAAGTTTGATATTTGTCAATCTTTTTAAGAAACAATTAACAAACAACAAGAAAAAAGGTGAGTAAAGTTGTCAATCATTTCATTTTTGTCCAGTCAACCAAGTTAATAAATATAGATATAAATTAAAAACTTTATAGTTATCACTGTTTAATAACTTTAGATAATATTGTATAAAAATTTATTTTTTTATTATTAATGACTATAGATATTAAAAGGTATAAACTTTATTTTTATCATTAATACATATACAAATTTATATTTTAGAAAGCTTCTCTTAAAATTTTAAACAGTTCCAGTTTATTTCATACGCACAAAAATAGAAAAGAATGCGCCGTGTGGTTTCAAAAACATAAAAAAACGTGGATGAAAGTAAATGGATTAGCTATACTGATATAATCCAACGGAGGCCTAAAGGCCGCTCACGAGCCGAATGCAGCTCCTCTGTGTTTATGCTGTGGCTCCCTAACAATTTATGAAATTTAAAAAAATATATTATAATTAATTAAAGTTTGCTTTCTTAATCAAGATCAAAAGAAATGTTTGGAAATAATTTTAGGCGAGATCTAAAGAAATAAAAATCATGTTTGTTGAGATAAGGTCTGGAATGTTTCAGCAGCAGACACCAATTTCTAATTCAGCAAAAACGTTGTCACTTCAACTGAGGCAAGTTGTTACATGGCTTGGAAATTGCCCATGCTAAAAAAACCTTATTCTGACAGTAACGAATCACAACCTCTAGGGTACCACAACTACTAGCTACCACAATTACTAGCTACCCCAACTACTAGCTACCACAACTTCTAGCCACCCCAACTTCTAGCTACCACAACTAATAGCTACCACAACGAATAGCTACCAAAACTTCTAGCTACCACAACTGCTACCCACCACAATTTCTAGCTACCAACTACCACTAGCTACCAACCAGATTTAGAGAAACTTAGGAGTTCAAATCTTTCTTAGCAAAATCACAACAATTAATGTGGATTATAATTATAAGTCTATAAGCAGTGTGTTTCTATTCATAAAGGTTTACATATTTAAATATTTGTTAGTTGTGTAATTGTAATGCATATATATCTTCAACACGTGGTTAGTATTGCAACAATTAAAAAGTTTAATCATCAAATTCTAAACAAAATTCTTAAATAAATTAGAGTAGGAATTTTTCAATGCAACTTGGGTCACAACCCATAGTGTTTCAACGCGGTTCCCAACAATTGTTTTATTGTTAAAATGGCTCTTAGTTTTTACAGGCCTGGCCACCCCTATTAAAATCTATGAATCATATTTTTTGTAATAGATTTCAAAATCAAAATTTCTATAAGTATGAGATAAATCAAAAACCATTAATTTTTCTATCAAAAAGAAAATATTAAAAAATACTGTATTGTTTCTTTATGAAATACACATGTTATAAATATGGATAGTCTTATTTTTTAATGTGCAGCAATCAGCAGTGAGATTGATTGCACTGTAGCTCAACCAGTGTATATTTTAACATGACAAGAATTAAGTCAATCTTCGCAAACCTATGAGAAATATTTTGCCATAAAAAACGCAAAAAAAATCACACACAATGTGTTGAAAGACTTGAAGCAATTTAAAGGTGCCAAGAAATATAATTAAAACAACGTGCTTTTTAACAGCCAAGAAATATAATTAAAACAATGTGCTTTTTAACAGCCAAGAAATATAATTAAAACAATGTGCTTTTTAACAGCCAAGAAATATAATTTTAAATATGTGCTTTTTTAACAGTAAGAGAAACAGTTTCAATATCATTGATACAACAGTTTATGGAAAAACAAAATGTTGGCAAAAATAACTGTACAAATATTTCAACTATTGCATTTTATGTCAGTGTATAAATATAATCATAAAAATAGAGTGAAAATAATTATTGAGTGATCAAAATATAAATTTATAATCATTTTGTATGATCATGTAATTATTTCTTGCATTGTATGAGTAATTATATTTTATAAATAATTTATTGTCAGCGAGAAATTAACACAAACCACAAAGATATTAGTACATTAATTTACAGTGGAATAAAAATGTATATATATATATATTTATATCTATAAAACATGATTTTATGTCTACAACATATTTTAAGAAAATCTCAATCATAGTCTACATTTAAATGGATTCAAAATTTTCTTTGAAAAAAAATTCTGGGTTAAAAAAAAAAATAATGTTTTTTTTAAGCTATCTATTAGCATTCAAGTCTTTATCTAAATGTCATATACAAAATTTTAAAGGGTAATTAACTTTCTTGTTTTAAACCTTAACTATCCTAAGGTCTTGAATGAATCCCCCAGCAGATGTACACTTAGTAGATACAATATCAACACAACTTGGACACAGTGAGGTCTGTGAGGTCTTTGAGATCAGTCCATTGACCATTATTCACAAGATAAAAAAAACTTGGCGATAGCGTCGTGTGTAAAACAAATGTTTGACTAAATACTTCCAGACAAATGTGGTGACAAGTAAAAACAGTGTCAAATAACAACAACTTTGTCACCAACCAACAATTAAAACATGTGTGACCTACAATTGAAAACATGTCTGACTATACAAGAGATCTCTAGACCAAGCCTAAAGTTCAATCAAGCCTGTATACTCTGAGGTGAAGGGATGTTGACTTCCTGCTCCACATAGACCTGGGTCTGCACCCCTTCGTCCACTTCAAGTCTGTTGAACCGACTCTTGAGCAGGACAATCATCGGTATGGATACAACGATGGAGCCTATCAAAGCCCAGTTCATCCACATTGTGCCTGGAAGGTGTGGGGTGGAGGAGAGAGTTACAATATAAGGAAATATAAATACTAAAGTTTATCATATTTATAATGAAATAGAATCAAGGAAAACGTTACAGAGAGAGCGTGAGCCAGACCTCAGATAAATCTTATCTTAGATATGCAGACGCTCCTTCTATGCAGAAGATAATTGCGTCCACAGACCATGACAGATGACCTGTTGGCAAGTGATGCAGCGGTCACAGGCCACGGCTATAAGGGCTTCACGCATTACCCAGCCGCCTAACTATTGTCTAGTTAGGTACCCATTCAGAGCTGGGTGACACAGGGACTCCCTAGGCCCTGGGAACAAATCCTCGCCTTTGTGTGGATTTGAACTCGTGACCCATCGGTTCGCCAGTCGAGCGCGCTGCCCCTCGACCACCGCATCCCATAATCACTATTCCAAAGTAACGACATTCACTAAATCTGAACCACAAGCTGATTGGCTATTATCACGTTTCCTTTTATTCCAGCCAATTGTAATTGCCCCTGTAACAAGATGTATACCTTCAAGAAGTTTCACTCAGTATGATCTAAATCGAGGAAGAATGGGGTTTTATCATGTATTTTCTCCCCTTTTTTCATGTTAGGGGTCAAGGAGCACAATTGACCACAAGACTCTTGAGTCCAATCAATTTCATCTCAGATGTGTACAAGAATATCAATATCAATTTTAATGTAGACCTATGGTTATTCAAATACCCCAAAAAATCTACCCTCCAAAAAAAGAAAAGAATATAATTTTTTAAAACTTACTTTTGATCCTGTAAAGACTTACGAGACACTTACCAACTCTAGGAATCATGAAGACAGCCAGAAAGAAAACTCCACCTAAATTATTTAACAATGTCAACAAGCCGTTGGCGGCCCCTTCACTGGTCGGGTACGCCAGCTCACAGCCCAGCTCGTAGATCAGGGGGACGGCAGCGTTGAGCAAGGAGTTACCTCCTATAACTGTGGCATACAGAATGGCTGGTGAAAAGAAAATTACATAACTGGTTTGGTCTTCAAAGAATACTATTTATAACTGTAGTAATAGTGTATGATATAAGTGATAGGAACTCTTCTAAATTCTTTCAGTTTCTTGTTGTTTTATGCTCTATGGAGGTTTCAGTGTAAGAAATTTTTGATAAGCAAAATCTCATTGGGGGGTGGGGGGGATGACATTGACAGAGTCCAGAGATGGATCTTTAATAACAGTAACAAGATCAAGCCATAGACAAATAGTCTAGAGATGGAGGCATAGACAAATACTCTAGGGATAGAGAAATGGAGACAGTCTAGAGATGGAGCAATGTTCAAAGTCTAGTGATGGAGCAATAGACACAGCCTAGAGATGGAGCAATAGAGACAGCCTAGAGATGGAGAAATAGACACAGCCAAGAGGTGAAGAAATAGACTAAGCCTAGAGATGGAGAAATAGACTAAACCTAGAGATGGAGAAATAGACTAAACCTAGAGATGGAGAAATAGACTAAACCTAGAGATGGAGCAATTGAGACAGTCTAGAGGTGGCACTAAGATTGAACCTACCGTCAGATTGATGGATCACTTTGACAAGACCTACCGTCAGATTGATGGATCACTTTGACAAGACCTACCGTCAGATTGATGGATCACTTTGACAAGACCTACCATCAGATTGATGGATCACTTTGACAAGACCTACCGTCAGATTGATGGATCACTTTGACAAGACCTACCGTCAGATTGATGGATCACTTTGACAAGACCTACCGTCAGATTGATGGATCACTTTGACAAGAACCAAAGCAAAAATCACAAAGCAGCTGGCCCCAAAGATGAACATGATGAGAATAAATAACTTCATCTGACGGGCAAACCAGTCGGCAAATCTGAGGTAAAAAACATTGTGACATTATAACATTGTGACATTAAAAACATTGTGACATTATAACAGTGTGACATTATAACATTGTGACATTATAACATTGTGACATTAAAAACATTGTGACATTATAACATTGTGACATTAAAAACATTGTGACATAACATTGTGACATTATAACATTGTGACATTAAAAACATTGTGACATTATAACATTGTGACATTAAAAACATTGTGACATTATAACATTGTGACATTAAAAACATTGTGACATTACATTTAACAAACCGAAACATTTCATGTTTCAACAGTCCAACATTTATTTTAACATAACAATATTTAATACTACAGTACTTACTATTACAACATTTATTTAACAATGATATTTAATATTACATCATTTAACATTGCAACATTACAACGAGCCATGCTAAATAAGGAAAGTTTCTATTGATGGCTGAATGCCTCCCAAATAAATCATATCAGATTCTATTAAACATTTATGTATCGCCAGCTTTTAAGAACAACTACAGAATCTTAAAATGAATTAAATTTTTAAGTCTATTTAGTGTTGAGAATAACTCAATTTAGCCTCCCATTTAATAACAATGTCAGGTGTGTAACTCATAAGTGTCTTACCTTCCAATTCATTACAAATGTCAGGTGTGTATGTCTTTATGGTAGATTAAGGGGGGTGCTGATTGGGCTAAAGCCAAGGTCCCCCCCCCCAATGATCTAAGGGTCACAAACTTATTATATCGTTCAATAAAAGTGGTTGGACCGGGCCCCCTGGTGGAAATGCAGCCAAGGGCCCCGTGCAAGCTTGACCCGCCCCTGGTCCTAGGTGTCTTACCTTCCAACTAATAAAGTTAATATACAGGCTCCTACAGTAGCATAAAATCCAATCCACCCCGCCTCATGCTGAAATCATAAACAAAAATTAGTTTATTGGAGCATTTAATTATAAACAAAACTGAAAAAAAAAATTACACTAACCATTTGTGTAAGAGGACAATAAATTTAAGCTTTATTTATGAACCAATACTAATAATAGTAGACGTTTCGGCTAATGGCTTCATCAGTAAAATAACATAAATAATTACTTACATATATCTTGAAACATATTATGTGATAAAAAATGAAAAAGAAAGAAAAACAAAAACAGACAAGGACACAGAATATAGGGAAAAGGAGGAAGTTGGAGTATTTAATTAAACTTAAGCATCATTTCCCCAATGGCACAAGATAATTTGATAAGAACGGGGATGATCAAGTACATCATTTCCCCAATGGCACAAGATAATTTAACAAGAACGGCGATGATCAAGTACATCATTTCCCCAATGGCACAAGATAATTTGACAAGAACGGCGGTGATCAAGTACATCATTTCCCCAATGGCACAAGATAATTTGACAAGAACCGGGGTGATCAAGTACATCATTTCCCCAATGGCACAAGATAATTTGACAAGAACCGCGGTGATCAAGTACATCATTTCCCCAATGGCACAAGATAATTTGACAAGAACCGCAGTGATCAAGTACATCATTTCCCCAATGGCACAAGATAATTTGACAAGAACCACGGTGATCAAGTACATCATTTCCCCAATGGCACAAGATAATTTGACAAGAACCGCGGTGATCAAGTACATCATTTCCCCAATGGCACAAGAAAATTTGACAAGAACCGCGGTGATCAAGTACAGATGCCCACACAACATAATTCATATTCGGTTTTTACATATTAAATACTTAACTTTAAAAAAGTGTCTGCTCTAAAAACTTAAGTACAATTTTAAACTTATTTCAAATGATGCCTGGCTCAGATGAGCATGTCAGGCACAATTGGAGGCTCTCACACTGACCTCAGAGACTCCGAATGGTTCCAGGTTGACATTGAGCACACTACTCCAGCTGTTGAGGACCCCCAGTGAAATGCCATAAATGACGGCAATAAGTATAAAGTGACCTTTGCTGGAGGTGAAGATTGAAGATTTGTCAATTGTATTTATTCTATCCTAGACCTGTTAGAGCATGGCTTATAAAGTTATTTTAGAGGCCAGATTTTTATTAATCAACAATGGCAAGCTATGATCTCAGATAGAACTGTGTTTAGAATTAACATTCTTGGCCAGTTTCATTAAAAATGATACAAATATTCTTACATCAATCTACACAGTTGTCCTAAACTTTCAAATATTCTTACATCAATCTACACAGTTGTCCTAAACTTTCAAATATTCTTACATCAATCTACACAGTTATCCTAAACTTTCAAATATTCTTACATTAATCTACACAGTTATCCTAAACTTTCAAATATTTCTCCATTTAGTTTTCTGTAGTAAGAAGATAAATCGCGATTAAATATGTGCTTTGAAAATAGGCGATGCCAGGTGGGACTTACTTTCTTAAAGACAAGAGTGCTGACCAGTACGACTCCCGGTTGGTGATGGCCGAGGCGCACGGGGGATTTGGAGGTTTGGCTGGGAAGTAGGCCAACATGATCAGGAAGACAAGGGCACAAACACCACACTCTGAATGGACAGGAGGGAAATTAACCTGTGGTAACACTAACCATAACTCAACACCTGGTTATAGTCACATAGTTGTAGTAGTAGTTGGTTCAACACTAACCCTAACTCAACACCTGGTTATAGTAACATATTTGTAGTAGTAGTTGGTTCAACACTAACCCTAACTCAACACCTGGTTATAGTAACATAGTTGTAGTAGTAGTTGGATTAACACTAACCCTAACTTAACACCTGGTTATAGTCACATATTTGTAGTAGTAGTTGGTTCAACACTAACCCTAACTTAACACCTAGTTATAGTCACATATTTGTAGTAGTAGTTGGTTCAACACTAACCCTAACTTAACACCTGGTTATAGTCACATATTTGTAGTAGTAGTTGGTTCAACACTAACCCTAACTCAACACCTGGTTATAGTCACATATTTGTGGTAGCAGTTGGTTCAACACTAACCCTAACTTAACACCTGGTTATAGTCACATAGTTGTAGTAGTAGTTGGATTAACACTAACCCTAACTTAACACCTGGTTATAGTCACATATTTGTGGTAGCAGTTGGTTCAACACTAACCCTAACTTAACACCTGGTTATAGTAACATAGTTGTAGTAGTAGTTGGATTAACACTAACCCTAACTTAACACCTGGTTATAGTCACATATTTGTGGTAGCAGTTGGTTCAACACTAACCCTAACTTAACACCTGGTTATAGTCACATATTTGTAGAAGTATCGGCTTGAGACATGTTGGGAAATATTTAAGGATAACAAAGGCAGGTAGGAAGTACGTTGTCTTTGAGAATTCTTCTAAAACCATATTGCTAAAAAAATATTAAGCTAATAAAATTACATTGTGGGAAATGTAGATTTTATTTTTTTTTTTACAAGTTTTGATATTTTGCAACTTTCTACATCATGGTCACAGGACAAAAACATGATATCTACACATGTGAACAGATAGAATGTGGTATGTTTTGTCAATTGACTCACCTATGTATATATATAAAGCATATTCATTTATGTAAATGTGAAGCATACTCACATATGTACATGTAAAGCATACTCACATATTTACATGTAAAAGCATACTCACGTATGTACATATAAAGTGTACTCACCTATGTACATATAAAGTGTACTCACGTATGTACATATAAAGTGTACTCACATATGTACATATAAAGCGTACTCACATATGTACATATAAAGCGTACTCACGTATGTACATGTAAAGTGTACTCACATATGTACATATAAAGTGTACTCACATATGTGCATATAAAGTGTACTCACATATGTACATATAAAGTGTACTCACATATGTACATATAAAGCGTACTCATGTATGTACATGTAAAGCGTACTCACATATGTACATGTAAAGCGTACTCACGTATGTACATATAAAGTGTACTCACATATGTACATATAAAGTGTACCCACATATGTACATATAAAGTGTACTCACGTATGTACATATAAAGTGTACTCACGTATGTACATATAAAGTGTACTCACATATGTACATATAAAGCGTACTCACATATGTACAGATAAAGCGTACTCACATATGTACATATAAAGCGTACTCACATATGTACATATAAAGCGTACTCACGTATGTACATGTAAAGTGTACTCACGTATGTACATATAAAGCGTACTCACGTATGTACATATAAAGCATAATTTCATCCCTCTCCTGTTGAATTCTGGCGGCTGTGGAACATAAAGTTGAAATTATTTTCAAGTTTACTTTACATTAATTTAAGGCACAGCAACTTCCCATATTAGAAAACAATGATTGGTATTATTGAATTAAGTTCAATGTGAATGGGTTAAATAACTGTACTTTATCCAGAGCTGTGCTTCCCAATCATTATTAGAAAACAATGGTTGGTATTATTGAATTTAGTTCACTGTCAATGGGTTAAATAACTGTACTTTATCCAGAGCTCTGCTTCCCAATCATTATTAGAAAACAATGGTTGGTATTATTGAATTTAGTTCACTGTCAATGGGTTAAATAACTGTACTTTATCCAGAACTGTGCTTCCCAATCATTTTCATTTAAGCAAAACAAATATTTAGATATACTTCATTTCGTGATCTGGAAATTTGTGTCCCCAGGACAACAGGGGATGAAAAGACCTATCTTAACACATAGCAACACAAGATTAAAAGACCTATCTTAACACATAGCAACACAAGATTAAAAGACCTACCTTAACACATAGCAACACAAGATTAAAAGACCTATCTTAACACATAGCAACACAAGATTAAAAGACCTATCTTAACACATAGCAACACAAGATTAAAAGACCTATCTAAACACATATGAGCACAAATTTAAAATACCAAACACATAGAAACAAAATATTGAAAGACTTATCTAACACATAGGAACACAAGATTAAAGACCTATCTAAACACATGGGAACACATGATTAAAATTCTAACAGCAAAGACCGCTATCAGGAAAGCTTCTGTGGTGTTAATGGGGGTGGGTCAATACTCATTCATCTCTGTGAAAACACTTTGAAGTTTGTCTAAATGCCCTCCCACCCCCCACCCCCCCACACACAAGACCCTTTTATACCCCTCTTTCCTTACTCACAGATACAAGATTTCTTCTTCCCTTTCCTAATCACTAACTCAGTGATACAAATTTCTTCTTCCCTTTCCTAATCACTAACTCAGTGATACAAATTTCTTCTTCCCTTTCCTAATCACTATTGACCGCCAAATGCATCTTTATTTTCCTCTCTTTCCTACCTTGAGGGTGTGGACTTTTCACATAATATACAGAGAAATCATCAAAATATGTGTCTAATAAATTGGTTTTCAATTAGATAACACAACATCAATTTGGTTTTTTCCCTTAAAACACAAGAATTATTTCCCCAAACATTGTGTTGACCAAATCTAACAAAGTTGTGTGAGGTATATTTACATTTTGACAATTCTGTTACAAATATTATCCCAATTTCCTTCATTAGAGAGCTCCCCTCATATTTTAAGGATATATTCACTATTTTTTTTGACAAGATAAGACGCATACACCGCTGAGTTGATCATCATAGATAGTGCAAGGAAAAAAAGGGAAGGGGGGCGGCGAGAGAACGAACACAAACAGCAGCACGAAGTTATGGAAAAAAAAGAGAGTAAACATGGAGACATGTGCACAGCGGTTGTTGTTACCTGCCCCCCACCCTTTACTACCATCCCTTGCCAACCATAAATTGTGATTTTGCGACTCTAGGGTTAGTCATGTTTGCAAAAATGGGGAAAAGAATGGGCATACATTTTTTAATAATTTTTTAAAAATTGAAAAATTCTTCCTTCTGGGGCTTGAACCCATGACTTTCCACATGCAAGGCGGAAGTGATAATCTCTACACTATGAATCATATGTTATTCTGTGATGGAACAACGCAAGTGAATGCTAGAAGCATTGTTCCCCCCCTCCCTTTTTTATCTTTTCCTCCCATTACGCTTGCCTACTGTGATCTTTCGACCCCAGCGGGGTCATTTGTCATGCTCATCCGCACTTGCCTGTTTAAGAGAGATATATATAAAGATAATATTTCTTCATTCATTGCAAGAGGACTTTATAATTCTTAAGAATGATCTGCCAATTTCCATACTGCTAATTTCCACCTTTGAAACAGAATATCCAGTTTGAGAAGCACTGATCTAGGTTGTACTCTACCATTGATAAGTGAGCTAAACATGGTGGGTCATTGAAACTATCAGCAAATTCAGTTTGAGAAGCACTGATCTAGGTTGTACGCTACCATTGATTAGTGAGCTCAACATGGTGGGTCATTGAAACTATCAGCAAATTCAGTTTGGGAAGCACT
>MUZC01000534.1:541471-565632 GCA_002072015.1 Radix auricularia | reverse complement strand
CTACCATTGATAAGTGAGCTAAACATGGTGGGTCATTGAAACTATCAGCAAATTTAGTTTGGGAAGCACTGATCTAGGTTGTACTCTACCATTGATAAGTGAGCGAACCATGGTGGGTCAGTGAAACTATCAGCAAATTTAGTTTGGGAAGCACTGATCTAGGTTGTACTCTACCATTGATTAGTGAGCTCAGCATGGTGGGTCATTGAAACTATCAGCAAATTCAGTTTGGGAAGCACTGATCTAGGTTGTACTCTACCATTGATTAGTGAGCTCAGCATGGTGGGTCAGTGAAACTATCAGCAAATTTAGTTTGGGAAGCACTGATCTAGGTTGTACTCTACCATTGATAAGTGAGCTAAACATGGTGGGTCATTGAAACTATCAGCAAATTTAGTTTGGGAAGCACTGATCTAGGTTGTACTCTACCATTGATTAGTGAGCTCAGCATGGTGGGTCAGTGAAACTATCAGCAAATTCATTTTCCAATGACAGAGATATTAACATCAAGTGCTGTTAGTTTGGATTAGTATTTTGTGGTTTGAAAAAATTATTGTTTTTTTTTTAGAGAAATGATTTGCTGCAAATATTAAAGTTAAAATTAACTTGCACACACTTTTAGTCTTATATGATTATAGATTTATTTTCAAAACGTTAAAGGTAGCAGGACAAAACTTTCAATTATCTAAAAGAAATCTTTAGAGAACAATATAAAGAAGAAAATTATCTTATAGTAATTACCGAGAGTAATCAAATTTTTATTTTCAATTCTAAGTTGAATCTTTTTTTGAAAAACATACATTTTTAGCCTCATTAATGGGCATTTCCAAAACCTTTTATCAACTCTGAGATCTCAATGTGTTAGATTTAATTTTTAAAATCTGGGACACTTTGAATATGGTATTATACAACTAATAGCATAATTAACGACAACTACTCATTTTCTTAACACATATAAAAAGTATATTAATTAGTTTAAATTTGACAATGTCAACAGAATACATGTGTGAAACACTTCAGCTAATTGGTGACTGGGTACATTAAATTATCAGACACACGAAATTGTATAACTCCTAGTTTGACACATTACAAGTTGTTATTTATATATATATATATATATATATATATATATTAGGGCTGCGGAAATTTTTTAAAAGATAAAATAGTGATTAAAGTTACGTGAAATATGTTAGATAGTTTTGCCAATTTATTAATAAATAATTAATTATTAATAATTAACAATAGTTTGCTTTTTTACGTAGAAACTTCTCCATTTAAAAAAATAGATTTTTAAAGTGTAAACTTTAAAATAAGCTGTTCTATAAGGAAAGTGGTATAAAAAAATTAAGCATTGTTTTTACTTAAATAACAATAACAAAATTTAAATTCACTGACTTTNATATATATATATATATATATGTCTCTTAAAGCTTTTGCCCTTATGATTATTTTCTCTTTTAAAGTTACCTGTAACATTAGCTGGTTCGGAACTAAAAATTTCAGCAATTAGCAAGCTTCTGAAATGTAAAATGTCATCGTGATCCAAAGCAAATCTAAACTTTCTTGATTAAAATAAAACACAAATAACATGGCTTGTAAGAATAAAAACAACATTAAGTTTGATTTATTTCTCTGTCCATCTCAACAAACTTGTAATATAACATTTATAATCAATATTTTACTGCAACAATTATGTCAGATTATGTCTGCTATTTTCCAAAGCTTTATTTCATGTTTTTTGTCATGTTTTAAATTCACTTTTCTTCCATAAAATGTTGAGCTAATCTCCTCTATTTTTCTTGAATCAAAATATAATTTTTGTAATAACAATGATTTGAATTGTAGATTTTTCAATCCTCTCAAAAAAAAAATTTGTTGATTCAATTAAACATTTAAGTAATGAGATCATTGAAAACTGAACATTTAAGTAATGAGATCATTTGAAATCTGAACATTTAAGTAATGAGATGCATTGAAAACTGAATATTTAAGTAATGAGATTCATTGAAAACTGAACATTTAAGTAATGAGATCCTTTGAAAACTGAACATTTAAGTAATGAGATCCTTTGAAAGCTGAACATTTTTAATGAAAACTTTGAGGACAGAATGTGTGAGTTACGTCAGTGAGTTACTAAAGTCCATGCAAGTTTAGCAGTGTTTCATTAGATTGTTTTAAATTTGGTTTCTTTCTTTTTGATTTTAAAACTAATAACAGAATTATACACCAAAATTTTTTTTAAAAATGTTTTAGTTTTATTCAATAATTAGAATCACAGAAGATTTCATTTACTTTATAAAAGATATTTGCTCCTCTTGAAATAAACATGTTGTTATCTTTAAACAATGTGGAAATTTGAGAAAGGAAGATGATGGTTTAGAAACTAAACTATACAACATTTAGAAACACAATTAATGTCTATATATTAATCAATCCTTTACAACATATAACCACACAATTAATGTTATTATTTCAGCATGTCATTAACACATACAATTAATACATAAATTAATGAAATCTCTGAATCCAACAATTCTTAGATTATTTTAATTTTACTGTTTGTTTCTTTTAATGGGAACTATAGTCAAAGAAATTAAAATTATGTTATTACATTATTAATTCTTTAAGCTCTGTTTTTAAAATATTTTTAAACAGTAAATAAAAGTCTTAAAAAAGCGTTGTCTTTTCCCACTTCTTTTACCCGTAAAAATACTTTAAGTACTTGCCCAGTGTGAGAGACTCTGTGTGGGACAAACACTGAAGTTGTGTTTTTTAAAGGCTGTGTTGTCACAATGTATGGGCCTGAATAGAAAATAAGTCACACACGTCAATTTAATACGAGTTACATTTTACATCAACAGTATAACAAAAGAAATCAGGTTGTGCTACAAAACGGGTTCTTTTGTTTTCCACAAACTCTGAATGAAAAGTATTTAACTTTTTTTTTTTAGCTTTCCTTTATTTTTTTTACAACCGCAATCAAAATATGGAGTTATTACTAACTATAATAATATGTTAAAGTTCTAAAGTACTGATTAAAAGAGTCCTGACTCTAACTGCAGAGAAATCTTCTTAACAATTTAGCCTATTCCTATATAGAGCCAATGTGAACTTTGAACTGTACCCACCTACAATGAAAGAGATGGCAACTCCGAACGTGTTGATGCATGCACTGATGGAGGTGGCCGTGACCCTCTCTTTGGAAGGAAACCATGTTGCTGATATGGCGGGGATGCTGCCCATGGACACAGGTCCACCAATGCCACACAGAATCTGACCAATGTGAATGAGTCTGAAAACATAGTATTAGACCTGAAATGTCAACATGTCCTGCCCCAGTCACAATCATATTTGCCCACCTAGGTGGAACTCCAGTGGAAATTTTAAGTTACTCTTTAGCTTACGCACACAATCCAAAACACAACAATCACTTATGACTAAGACTGTTAAGGATTAATTTAAATTTAATCGTCAACTTGTGAAAAATTAACGATTAACTAATTGTAAATTTGGATTAAAGCCAAAAATTAAAATGTATGATGTCATAAGTAACACTTATTAAAAGTTTTTATTGAAAATCTTAATAACACTGGAATGAGACAGCTTAGTACTTACATTGTAGCTGTCCCTGGTTCTGATGTGATGACCCGAAAGCCTGCACCAATGGTGACTAGCAGCATACTGGACACAACTGCCCAGCGCAGACCTGTTAACATAAAAGATTTTCTAAAAATGTGAATCACAAGGTGGGTGTAGACTTGACCAGTCGACCAGTGACTGAAAAAAGTCAAATAGCAAAAAGGTCCAGTATCCTCAGGGGTCTGGCATCAAACATTAACCCAGAAAGTTTTAGTAGACATTAAATGGTACTTTGTTGGTTGATTTGTAGCTAAAATGTATCGTTTGATTTGTGGATAAAATGTTTTGGTTGGTTGTAGCTAAAATGTATTGATTTGTGGCTAAAATGTATTGGTTGATTAGTGGCTAAAATGTATTGGTTGATTAGTGGCTAAAATTATGGTTGATTTGTGGCTTAAATGTATTGGTTGATTTGTGGCTAAAATGTATTGATTTTTGTGCTAAAATGTATTGATTTGTGGCTAAAATGTATTGGTTTGTGGCTAAAATTTATTGATTTGTGGCTAAAAGGTATTGGTTGATTTGTGGCTAAAATATATTGGTTGATTTGTGGCTAAAATATATTGGTTCATGTGTGGCTAAAATATATTGGTTGATTTGTGGCTAAATTATCTTGGTTGATTTCTGGCTAAAATGTATTGGTTGATTTCTGGCTAAAATGTATTGGTTGATTTGTGGCTAAAATATATTGGTTGATTTGTGGCTAAAATATATTGGTTGATTTCGAGCTAAAATGTATTGGTTGATTTGTGGCTTAAATGTATTGGTTGATTTGTGGCTAAAATGTATTGGTTGATTTGTGGCTAAAATATATTGGTTGATTTGTGGCTAAAATGTATTGGTTGATTTGTGGCTAAAATATATTGGTTGATTTGTGGCTAAAAGGTATTGGTTGATTTGTGGCTAAAATATATTGGTTGATTTGTGGCTAAAATATATTGGTTGATTTGTGGCTAAAATATATTGGTTGATTTGTGGCTAAAATGTATTGATTTGTGGCTAAAATGTATTGGTTTGTGGCTAAAATTTATTGATTTGTGGCTAAAATGTATTGGTTGATTTGTGGCTAAAATATATTGGTTGATTTGTGGCTAAAATATATTGGTTCATGTGTGGCTAAAATGTATTGGTTGATTTCTGGCTAAAATGTATTGGTTGATTTGTGGCTAAAATATATTGGTTGATTTGTGGCTAAAATATATTGGTTGATTTCGGGCTAAAATGTATTGGTTGAATTGTGGCTAAAATGTATTGGTTGATTTGTGGCTAAAATGTATTGGTTGATTTGTGGCTAAAATATATTGGTTGATTTGTGGCTAAAATATATTGGTTGATTTGTGGCTAAAATGTATCGGTTGATTTGTAGCTAAAATATACTTTGACATTAAGCTAACTACCTTTGACATTAAGCTAACTACCTTTGACATTAAGCTAACTACCTTTGACATTAAGCTAACTACCTTTGACATCTTGCAGCCATGGATAGAAGAGGCCAAAGACAACATAGGCAATGGGCCCCCAGTTGCTGAGCATGGCAATGGTCTCATTGCTCCAGCCAAAGGCCTCCTCACACGAGTTTGAGATGGGACCCCATGTGTTCCACACAATGCTCTGTAAGCAAGTGTACGTGCTGTACATGATCAAGATATACCATCTTCGCTTGTAGATCTGCGTGGTATAAGAATTTTTTTTTTTTTTAATTTTTGTTGTGATAACTTGTTGTATCCAGTTTGAAATACATGAACTTTAAAAGTTAGAGAAGTGCACAAGGGAGATAAGGGGGAAATCCTCACAACACTAAGAATACAAAAGATTAGAAATTGAAGTAAGGTTATCATTTCTTTCATTTTTCTTTAATCAGTTATAATAAGATTATTAATTAAGATTGTAAAGAATCTAGAGGCAGATAATTGAATAGAAATTATTTTTCACTTCTTACTCGAATGCTATTTTTGTTCTCTTCCTGCTCCACTGAATCTTCACCTGTAAAACAATGAGTTAAAAGTAAACATAAAGAAATAGATTAAAAGTCAGATAAACAGATTGTTCTACTGAAAAAAGTAAATGGAAAAGACGTAAACAGGATAAGGGTTAGCCTGCCAGGCCAGCCCTTACCCTGTTTACGTCTTTTCCATTGACTTATTTATAAGCCTGATTGCAGTCTCCACCCCTCATTATGGTTGTACTGATAGCCAAATGTTACTCAAATGTGAAGCTACATTAGAACTATCAAATATCTGAGTAGATTGTGATGCTAAATAATTGTATTAGCTTTACAGTAAAACTACTACAATAGATAAAAAAAAAAACAGGATTGCCTTTTTTCTTTCTCTTAAGTAGCGCATTGTCTTAATATTAAATCAGGATTGTCAAGAAAATAATGACTTGGAAAAATATGTTAGATAAAACTTTATTATAAGCTATTTTTTCTCAGCATCTTTTAACGAAATGACAGTGTATTGGAAAAAATGACAGTGCATTGTAAAGAAATGACAGTGTATTAAAAAAGAAATGACAGTGCATTGTAAAGAAATGACAGTCTATTGTAAAGAAATGGCAGTACATTGTAGAGAAATGACAGTGCATTGTAAAGAAATGACAGTCTATTGTAAAGAAATGGCAGTGAATTGTAAAGAAATCACAGTCCATTGTAAAGAAATGACAGTCCATTGTAAAGAAATGGCAGTGGATTGTAAAGAAATCACAGTCCATTGTAAGGAAATGGCAGTGCATTGTAAAGAAATGACAGTCCATTGTCAAGAAATGCTGCCCTGACTCACAAGTGATGCCAACCATATACCAGCTCATACTGCGTATGTATGCAAGGTTGTGACAATGTTTATTTGTTCCACAAAAACTAAACTCCAAAGGATATAACTTCTGTTCATGAACTTTGAATCAAGAAACCCCAACATATTTAATGCTTAAAGTCTTGCACACTGAAATAAAGTAAATGTACTTGCCACTCGTAGAAACCAAATGTTTCAATACAGGGGTTGAACTCTGATGACCAGTGTAGTCTGGTGGTCCTTGGCCAGCGTAGTCTGGTGGTACAGAGACAATGGAGTCATAGAATTGACCCCTGCTGACCTTTCCATTGAGGGCAGGGGTGTCCACAGCCGGAAGCAGCGGCTCCTTGGCAATGATGTCATCGGTGTCGTCATTTATCATTGTAGACTATCGGAACAGCTGCAGAAGACAAGTGTCAATGTGATGTTATATAATCACTGCTACAGATATGTTGCTCCATGGTATGTCAACCTGGCTGAGGTACTGCACAATATTAGTTCTCAGATTATCATTGTGGATTACTATATGTATTACTTTATTATAAGGCTGCAGAAACTAATGATTGATTAATTGATTAATTGCTAAAAAATGTAATTGATTCCGGCATCCTTCAGTCTCGTGAGACGATGGTGCATCACCGTTGGGTTGGGTTGCATCTTCTCGAGTGGCTGTGGAGTCCTATCCTTGAGTGACAGTCTTTGCCACAGTTTTTACAAACGAGTTCTGTGCTTCCAAATGTTTTGGCCTTTCTCCTAGCTCTTCTGTCTGCAGCCTCCTCCATTCTTCGCTCCTCGGCTACTATGACGCCCTCTTTGACAACTGTGCGCCACGTAGATCGGTCTTTTGCCTTACACTCCCAGTCACTTGTATGTATTTTGGCTGCTTTCATGTAATTGATTAAAATTTATTTAATTGATTTGATTGATTAAAGTTCAAGAAAATATTTCTATTTTTTCCCCCAATTAATTTTAAATTTATATTATTTATGAATTACATATTTTTCCTCGTATTTTTATTATTATTTTGATGTGCATACGTAAACAAAAAGGTTTCTTGCATAGCACAACGAATTTGCATTGTTACGTCGCAAAATTTGGGTGCAATGGCATTACCGCAACTTAATCATTTCACAAAACAATGAATTGCAACCTAACCAATCAATATATATGTGTCATAAAAATATGATTAATCGAAATTAATCAATTAATTTTCTCACGATTAATCGAACAAAAAAATCTAATCAGAACCTGCCATACTTTAATATTATTCACAAAAGCTGCAAATTTCTAATTCAGTGTACATGAACAAAACTCCTTACTCCTTACATCCCTAGTTAAGAAATATTAAGAAATAATGGACGTTCCACAACTCCATTAGAGATGAAGCACTCCATTTCACTGGTCAGTTCTCACATAATTCCTTTACTTGACAGGCTCTTCTTTCATATCTTTATATGACATTTCCTACAAGATCTATCACCTAGGTTAATAGTCTGAACATCTAGATCAGGAGATGAATGAGAATAGATCAAACTCCTTGTTTTAGCAGCATATTGATGGTGGTTAGTATGCCACCAACAGCCAAAAAGATTGCCATCAAAACTTATCACTGATCTTGTGGTTTTACATTATAAGAAGTACAATGAACTGATGGGCTTTTCAAGTGGAGCAACTTACTTTGGCTACTGCTTTCAGTGACCTACATTTGCCAGTGCTGACATAATCACACTCATCAAACAATGTTTCAGCTGGATTAGACCTTAACTCTGACCCTGCCTCAGGACTGGACACATTCCTGGTCACAGTTATGGTCATAAACTACAACTATCCCCAGACCGTTGGCTGGGGACCCATTAAATGGTTTAAAACATTCAAGGAAAATATAACAAATTAAAGCACATAATAAATAAAAATCATCTTTGATGTAATCAGATACAATTTTCTTATTTTTTTTAATAGTTGTTTGTGAAGTTTTCTTGAAGTGTGTGTTTTTGTTTGTTCATTTGTTGTTTTTTGTTGTTGTTTTTTTTTTTGGGGGGGGGAATGTTCATTTCCCATTGACATTTAGTTTTCAAGTATCTCTTGTGGGGATAGACCAGAGATCTTTAAAGAAAAAGTATGCTCAAGATTTTGTACACTTGGTGGTGCCCTCAGTAACTTCACTTTGTGAGAATTGGCCAACCAACTGAGAACCACTGTGAATAGCAAGCACACCTAAGAGAAAACTTTATCACTGGATGCTTTGACCCACTTTAAGAAACCAGTATTTAAAGATTGTCAGCATATATTTTAAAACAAAAAAAAATTATTATTGCATTTTGACAAAAACAGGAAAACTTATCAAATGTCAGAATACATTTTAACAAAAATAATATTTAAAAATTAACAGAATATATTTCTACAAAACAGTCAAGAGTATATGGAATTTACCTTTCTTATTATTGAGACACTAGTTTTAATAAAATGATAACCTGAAGTAAAAATACAATACTATACCTATAGCTAGTAGACACAAGCAGTGAAGAAAATTATTTCATACTTACAAGGGAATTAGTTCCTATTGCTTTACAAGATGACGCCACATGAACACGAACAAGTCAAGTGTCTTCTTTTTGTCAAAGGATTTTTATCAGAATCAGATATATTAGGTAGCTCTGTCATTAACATTGATTGCCCTGGTGTTCTTTGAAGTGAAGTTAAGCCCTGAATATAATGGTCATCTGACATTGCTGTAAAAATTAAATTTATTTTAAGAATTAGCTAGCTGTCATTTGAAATTACATTTGAAATTAAAATGTCAACATTTATCATAGTTTAAACTAATAAAAACTAATATTTGTTATCTATATAAATTTCGAATAAAAAAATATGAATTTTATTTTATTTTTTAAATAAGAAGAAAAAATTGACCCTTAGCTGTGTCACTTTGAGATTGTTTAACAAATGTGCTGATCCAAGAAGTAAATAATGAAGGAATGCCAAAGAGAAATCCACTTTGTGAAAATAGTTTCTCTCAGCTGATAAAACACAATTACTCATTTGAACATTAGCAAATCTGACATGTGACTTAGTTGGTGATTAGATAAAAAAATGGCTTCTCTGGACTGGACAGGAAATGTGTTGACACTGGTTCTGATAACTTTGATTGTGGGTTAAATGAACATTAATAATAATTTAATTCAAGCTTTTATACTTCCCCAATAACAAGATGAATCATTTATTACATGGACTGCTTCATGTCATGAATGCTGGATACAATGCTAATAATAGAAAATTGATTATGTTGAATCAAACAAAACTTTGTTCTTTTTATTCAAGGGACCCTAATACTAAAAAAACAGTTTAGTTTCTGGGGATCGGAATACAATATTCTGACAAGCAAAGAACTACTAAACTTACTTAAATGACTTTAGTTTCTGGGGATCAGAATACAATATTCGGACAAGCAAAGAACTACAAAACTTAAATGACTTTAGTTTCTGGGGATCAGAATACAATATTCTGACGAGCAAAGAACTACTAAACTTAAATGACTTCTATGTCTTTCATCTATATGTCACTTTAAGATAAACCATTCCCTAGGTAACAAGTCAGGCTCTCAGACTGTTTTCTTTATACTAAAATGATGATGCAAAATATGTGTTAAGGATATTAACTTTAGTCTCATTATCATTATAGGTTTTATTAATTGAGCCTTTTGGTATGGCGACAATACAGAACTGTCTGGGCCGTGAGGAGCCGCAAACAGTAGTCACGACACCGAACTGGAGGCTATCCACAGGAGTTTGAAGGAAGTACGCTGATGTCTAGCAAAGCGAAAGGTTTTCCCGAGCATAGTGGTCTTCACCGATTCATGGTTTTCAATCGAGACCATGGATCAATCCTCTCTGGAGACTAAAGCGGTCAGTGTCATTCTGGAGATAAAAAGGTCAAATCCTTGCACGTAACAGAAAATTAATCCTGCAGTATATCGCTGGTCACTGTGGCGAGACGCATTCAGACAGGGTCGACACGCTAGCAAGAGGACGGTCAGTCCAGCCCCAACCAGATATTCCTATGACTCAGCTGGGGGTCAGATCATGGCTAAAAGACCATTTTCGAGAGAAATGGTTTCAGGGCTGGCATCAGGAAATACAGCCAGGAAAGTTTAGCAGAGAATGCTGGTGGGAAATTGAGTGTAGTAATCAGACGCTCATAACACGGATGAGGACTGCTCATTGTCCAACACGAAGCTACCTGTATAAGTTTGACAACAGGAGGGAACTGGCCTGTCGCTTGTGTGGCTACCCCGAGGAGACGGAGGCCCACGTACTAGAAAGTTGCCCTGAGTTGGGCAGGGTCTTACAAGGAGAGGTTGCGTTACCTGCGGAGGACTACCTCAATGGCAATGCCAGCTTGATGAGGCTCGCTTGTGATAACTTGAACCAATGGCTTGACCCAAAAGAGAGTGAATATTCAAGAGTATGGCTATACATGTAAGCTCCATTTTTTAGACTTGATAAAGAATCATATGTTTTTATTGTTATCTTTAGTAATTACTCAGTTTATATATTCATTTGGAGGTTTCAACTAAGTTTTTGTGTCAAGTGTTTAATCTTTACGTATTTTTTGTGTATCCTTTTTAAATTGGTAGCATTAAATTTCTTAAATAAGTTATCTTTTTGTTTGCATAGCTTTTTTAATTTAGAATTGAATCAGCATTTGTTAATTCTATTTGATGTTATTTTTTTTTTTAACATTCTCATCCATTATGGTTTTTAGATTTGTTTTTATATCTTTACAAATTTCTTCTACGGGGCTATTTGTGCTGAATTTATTTAGGAAATTTTGTTGGAAGTTAGCCACTGATTAATGTAATTTTGTTAAATTACATTTATTCCAAAGATAGATTGTTCTTCTAGGTAGGGCTGTCAATTTTGTTGAAAAATGCTGCCCGGGTACCCGTCCAAAATTTGAACGGGTACCCGGGTTACCCGTTCGAAATGCCTCAAAATCTTTTAATGCCCGCTATTACTGCTTTGTTTATTGGAGAAATGCAAATTTTGATATAATGAGTCAACGATTGTAAAATGATGACATTGAAATACTACTGTAGTACAGTGGTGTAAAAACAGTGAGGAGAGGGGTGGTAAGGTGATTTTTTTAGCGGTGGGGGGGAGGTGTGCTAATGGTATGATGACATGGCGGGTTATTTCTAGTTCATTGCTGTAGCTGACAACTGTTTTAATTAACTNGGGGGGGGGGGTAGATAAAAGAAATTGGCGCGTCTCAATCGGTAACATCCAAGGTCATTTCTAGCCATTCCTAGTTATCGCTCTTGTGTCCTATTTTGTGTCATACTGAGGGGATGGACCCACCCCCACCATTTATTTTCGTTATTATAGTGAAAATCATTCAACGATTGAAACATTTTTTTAAAAGTATGGTGGGGATAGGAGTGGAGACACGTGTGCGTCGGTTGGTGGTGGGGGGGGGGTGGCTCGCTCTGTTGGTAACAACGATGAGCGGCGTATTTCAAAGCCAATGTGAAGGTCATTTCGAGCCCTTCCTAGTTAATAGTAGTTATCGGCGTTGTGTTTTATTTTCCTTACTTGAACAATTCAACGAACAAAAACCTTTTTGTTTTAAATGATTTTTGTATCATGTTCCTGGAAAAAAAGTATATCAAAATACTCTGTAGTTTATTGTCGAGACCGTGTTTTATTTCCCTTCAACACTTATTTCATTTTAAGCATTTTCATGTTAATACGTATTTCACAGTATTTATTTCAAACGAAAAATTTTAATTTGATAAATTATTCTCGAGCCGAAATTTGAACACATAAGAGCCACAGTTTAAAACACTGGTGGTAACGATATTGCAATGCCATTTTCACGGGTACCCGGGCGCCATTTTACTACCCGGGTAATTGCTCGTCAACGGGTACCCGGGTCCCGGGTACCCGTTGACAGGCCTACTTCTAGGCATATTATTTATTTTAGTTTTTATTGTATTGGTTACCCTAACAATATCATAGTCGGACAGTCCAGGAATTATTGTGTAGTCTATTACTAGTCCTGGTCTGTTGGTTAGGAATAAATCTAGTGTTTTATTTTTCCAAGTTGCTTTTTTTTCTATCTGTTCTAGGTTTATGTTGTTTCTTGTGTCTAATAAGTGTTCATTAATATCTTTATTATTTTGATGGCTATTGATTGCATAGTTTTTCCAATTTACATTAGGAAGGTTTAAGCCCCCCATAGTCCAAAATACAGCATTTTTATGATTTTCTTTTACAGAAGTTAATTGAATGCAGAGATTCTTCATGTATCTTAGTTTGCATTTGAATTCAACTATTCACATGCATCAAGACGGCACTTTCCAGATTCAACAAATTGAAATAGAAGAAATAAGCCAAAGAAGACCAGCAGTAATGTGAGGTTTTCCAGTCAAGTCTGCCACCAAAGTATCATCCTAAGTCATGGAAGTGATACAGAATTAAACAAAGACAGAATGATGCCAACCAAATTAAATGAGAGGATCTTAGTAATTTTATATCTGCAGAAATTATCTATTAATTTCTCAATTAATCGGTAACAATTTTTATCGATTAAAAATTATTTTAATTCATAGCAAAATACATAAACCTATATCCTACTTTTCCTTTATAGTATTAAAAATATTAATGCCTATTGAAACTATGTTTAATTTCTTATTTTAACAGTTTAAATGTAGCTTAGATTTGGACTTTGACTTTTCTTACACTGTAAACTTAAGTAACTTACAGTGAAAATTACAGTAAACATTTTTTTAAATAAAAACTTGATGAATGGTTATTCAAAGTTTATCTTATCTTATATTAGATGTTACAAAAACTCCATCTATACAGAAGTTTATTGCATCCTATGCTTATCCATGGTTTGTTTCTAGTCCCGCATTTTATTTCAGTTTTGAATGTTGATAGTGTATTTATTTTCCTTGCTTGTTCAGGCAAACTTTTCCATGCCCAAATTTCAGATAAGAAGAAAATCCGATTAGTATGTGTTTGTCACCATTTGTACTTGCCTTGCCAATTTTGCATATGCCATAAGAGAATGGTTTTTAATCCCTATAATAATATTTATAATCATATCCTATGTCTAGCCGAGTGTTGCATTATAATAATTATATTATTTTTTTGTTGTATTTCAAAGTTAGAATTGAATAATATTTAATAATATTATTAATACTTTGCTATTTGTTCTTTGTTCACAATGTTAATATTCTTACTCCTCTAGCTCTGGTGTTTCTAGATTTAGTTTAAATGCTTAGCGATTTCACTAAATGCTTCTTTTATAACAATATTAATAATAATAACACCATGCCATATAACTTATATTTAAAGCTCTACTTAAGTCTTAAATTATTTCAGGGGCCGTCCATAAAGTACGTCACACTATTTTTGACCATTTTTAACTCCCACCCGTCACAAATCTCGGACCCCCCCTAAAGTACGTCACACTTTCGTACAATGATATATTTTTTCTTAACAAAATAATTAAAATTTAACATAAAACACAATGACGTAATACATGGCCGGACACCCCCCTCCCCCCAGTCACAAACAGTCACACTTTCTTACACCCCCCCCCTCTGGAGCATGACATACTACTTGATGTCAGTGATGCAAGAGTCACAAGGAGAACATTTTTGGCAGTTAATTGCAAATGGCAAATGCTGTGACTCTGAGACAATTAGGCCTACTATACCATACAAAATTTAGTATTTGATGACTAATTATTACACACACAAAAAAACACTTGAGCTGTGATCTATCAAAAAATAACATACTAATCATACTTTGATGTACTATACTTTATTTACTCGTATTACTATACTTTGTCTTAGCAGTAGACACTTCGTATACTATAAATATACTATAGTATAGACACTTCACTATACTATAGTATACTGTAACTATAGTCTATAGTCACTATAGTCATAGCCATAGTCATAGTCCTGAGTCCTTAAGTCGGGAGAAAATTATTAAATAATTATTATAATTTATTAATATTAATAATAATTAAAAATAAAACTCTACCTAAATTTTATGCAGGAATAGCTCATCCTCGAAGTTAATTGGTGATTAGGCATTTTAAATTAGAAAATGATTTACAGTGTAACATGTACTTTTAGGTCACTAAGGCTTTAAGGCTAAGGCCTATACTTTTAGTTTACCTAGTACTAGTGGACTCATGACAAGTTAGTAAACAATTGAGTCTGAGGTTTGTCTACTTAACAGAATGAAAACTTGTTCAATTAAAAATCGAGTTGCACTCAATGGTCGTCGGTGTTCCACCAAACTAAAACTGAAAGCTCAATCATTTCTCTAATAAATGTAATTAATTCCACACCACTTAGCCAAACAGCGACAATCTTCAAAAAATAATTATGAGCACTTACAACACAAATCGTTCAAATAGCACGGTACCAGACTTTTGGAAATGCATAAAAAAAACCTAATTTAAAAAGCTATTCAATAATTTTAATAATGAATGTGTGACTGTGAATTGAGTGTGTGTCCCCACAAATAATTTTTCATACTCATAAAAAATTTATCCATGAAATAAAATCAACACTTATGGCTAAATGTATAATTAAAGAAAATTTGTAAACAAAAAAAGTTAATTAGACATTTTTAAAAGAATGCACAAAATAATAGGAGCGTCGTCGGCGTCGGGGAAAATTGGCCACCAAACGAGCATATGTCAAAGAATGCAGTTGGCATTTGGAATAAACACCATATATTCATAATTTATACATATTATCAAGAGTTATGTTGTTGTTGTTGTTTTGTTTTTTGTTTTTTTGTTTTTTTTTTTGTTTTTTTTGTTTTTTTTAGTTATGATATATTTACTAAATTAACTACGGGGCCGTCACGCTCCAAGAAGGGGGGAGGGGTGTAAGAAAGTGTGACAGGGGGAGGGGTATGTCCAACTATGTGTTATTCTAAACTCCTGCATGGCGCTGGTCAAAGATTTTTTGATAAATTAGTTCTTACTGATTCAAATTAAAAATTTGTAGGTAATATTTTGCATACAAAAAATGGAATCCTTTTTAAAAAGGCGTTTAATGTAGTAAGTAAATGGGAAAGACGTAAACAAGGTAAGGGTTAGCCTGACAGGACGTAACAAAACAACGACCTGTCAGGCTAACCCTTACCCTGTTTACGTCTTTTCAAATTACTTATTTATAAGCCTGATTGCAGTCTCACCCCCCCCCCATTTTGTTTTATATAGTGTAAGCGCTCAACTTCAAGTCCCGCCATTAATGTGATATTAAGAACTCACAGAGATGAGAAAATAAATAATGCAAAAAAAAAAATATTCAAAACACTTATCTCAAATTTATGAAAAAATCTGTGTTAATTCTTCCTTTGAACATATTATTGGGAATATTTTAAAATGTAAAATGTATGAACTGACAGAAAATGTTTGAACTAATAAGGCGTTTGAAGGGACAGTGAGTGTTTGAAGGGACAGTGAGTGTTTGAAGGGACAGTGAGTGTTTGAAGGGACAGTGAGTGTTTGAAGGGACTGTGAGTGTTTGAAGGGACAGTGAGTGTTTGAAGGGACAGTGAGTGTTTGAACTGAAAGAGAGCTATTTGATTTGTGTGGCTTAAAACGAGAAATATATTTTTTTTAAACAAAACATAACCAACCAAAAAAAGAAAACGTGATAGACTATCTGTCAAAACAGCAATCGTGGAAGTTGAATCATCTTTCAGGCATGTGTCTTTTCTCAGCAAGCCGTGGCAACTTAAGTGTATCAATTTTCTTGTGCCTATCGCTGGCGTTCAAAGAAATAATTCAGCGACTCCTTTGCGTAACTATAACATGTCGTGTTAATTTGAATTCCAACTGAAAATGATATATTGTATCTTATTATTACACCACACTATTCCATCTACTGGCCTATTTGAAACAATGAAACCATGACTTATTTATTCCCACACATTCTACTTTCACTACTACTGACTTATTTGTGAAAACCATGACTTATTTATTCATGTATATCCTAGTTTCGCATTACTCATCTACACGAGAATTGTTCACAAAAAATGTCTCCAACTTTTAAAAAATGATTAAATTATAAGCCTTCATCTCGCCTTTAAAGGTTTTTTTTTCCTTTCTGGGTTTTTTTTCCTTTCTGTGTTTTTTTTTCCTTTCTGGGTTTTTTTCCACCCAAAGACTGAATTCGCCTCTACCTCTTGCCCCCCCCCCTCCACTTCGCTGCACAAATGTAACACTTAATAGCTGCCTCCCGTGTTAAGTGCCAAAGTAGGGATGCCCCCGGTAATGATTCTGTGCAGCTTAGCTTACGAGTTTGTTATTTTGTACATGAACAAACGAATCTTAGAAGGAACATTGCTCATGAATTAAGGCTTAGAAAAGGAAAATAACAACTGTTCTTCAATTTTGTTCCTGCATGTTAGACATGAGAAGAGTGTGGCTTACATACTCACATAAAAGTTGACAACCGAGGTTCTGAATTTGTGATCTACAGATATGACTCATCAAGCCAAACTCTTTTTTAACTTTACAGTTATAGTTATACATTTTTTTACACTAAATTACCTATAGATCTAAACTGAAATCTTTTCAAGTTTTGCTGCTACTTTCAAAATATGTCAATGTTGTCTTGTAATCACAATTATACCATTTATCAATCATTGGCTCCATAGTCTCGAAAGAAATTGTGTACCGCATCCTTGGCTTAAATCCCACAGGCCCTGCAGTGCTTGCTGTGACCAAGGAAGGCCTAGTCCGGAGGAGCTGACCCTGTTGGAGCTCCGCAGTTAATTCAAGTGGGTTGTGCCGCGGCAGGATTATTTCTTTTAGCTTTACGGTTTCTCTTTTCTGATTCGCACCAATACGAATTCGTTCCTCACCCGCGTTTAGCCATGTCCTGGTGGACCTCTTCGGCCGTCTCTGTCCTGAGCCAGATTTTCCCACGTCCATTGCCTCAGTAAACGGGTCTCGCTGGCCGATGTTTTTATATCTGAGGTGCGTGCGACCCGTGTGTCTGTAGCCACCTAAAAGTTTCGCGTAGATCAGATCTTTTAGCATTCTTCTATCTTAAGCTTTTTGGACATTGTCAGGCCATCTGAGACGAAACTGAAGGAGTAGATTTGTCATACTAGAAACGTTTGCCCGTTACTGGACTTCGTTGTATGTTGCATGGTCATGGTTCTTCCAACAGATGCCGAATATACGTCCAAGGCATAGTTCCTAGGGTCTAAATGTTATTAAGATTTATGATCACAGCTGTATTTTCTAGGTCTTAAGATCAAAATGTTTCTAGGTCTATGTTGCTTTTATCTAAATAATAATTAACTTTTGGTAGTTTCAAATATTTTTACTAAGTTAGTTATTGTATGGAGCGACACCCATTTACAATGTGATCACATGTGCGGCCTTAGCCCTGGTCCCACATTGAAGCAGTTATCCCATTTATCCCAGTTATCCAATTACCCTTTTCACAGCCCCACCCGTGATTCGCTACCGGCGCGTCTGATAACTTGGGTTGTTACATGCATCTATTTCCAGTGGTTCTAAAACAACACAGCACATAGACCACACATGTGCACTAAACGATATGCGATATTAGCAAATTGTGTGCTTAATTAAAATCTTTACTAAGCCTTGTGTTCTAGATATAAGTATATATATGACGCCTTGTCTTCTTACAATAATAAGAGTATGAAACCTTGTCTTCTTATATTAATAAGAGTATGACACCTTGTCTTCTTACAATAATAAGAGTATGACACCTTGTCTTCTTACAATAATAAGAGAATGACACCTTGTCTTCTTACAATAATAAGAATATGACACCTTGTCTTCTTATATTAATAAGAGTATGACACCTTGTCTTCTTACAATAATAAGAGTATGACACTTTGTCTTCTTACAATAATAAGATCATGAAACTTTGTCTTCTTCCATATTATTAGTTTATGACAACTACTTTAACAATTGTAGGTTTTGGTTGGGTGATGGGGCGCTGAATGTACAACTTGAGAGAACCACTTTTGTGTTCTCGTGCAAAATGTTTCCTCTAGAGTAAATTGTAGCTGACTGTCCTACAGATTCAGCCTCTCTATGTACCTCGGCGCTACGTATTAGGATATTACACAACTCGCTCCTGTTGAAGTTAAAGTCTTATTGCTCCAAGTAAGTTCATATTGACGCGGAACTTTTCCTTGATTTATACTAGGTTTATTTCCTGGCTACTTATTCGGGAACAATTTTTTTTAAAGACTTGATAAGAAGATCGCTCGTTTCATCACCTTTGTTTTTAAATAATGTCCCATCACATGACTAAATCAATCACATGACCATGAATGAGATCTCATTATATAACGGAAATTTAATATATATGAGTCCGTCGTCTGTGTAACTTATCACTTTATTTGCATTTCTCTGTCTTATCTTCTTATCTTATATGTTACAGACGCTCCTTCTGTACAGAAGATTATTGCGTCCTACGTATTTCTATGGTTTGTGTTTAGTCCTGTATTCTCACTAGGGTTTTAAAAGATGATAAAGTGTTGGCTTTCCTGGTTTCTTCAGGTAACCCATTCCACGCCCGAATACCGGACGGAAAGAAAGAAAACTTGTATGTGTTTGTTCTTGCATATGGAATAAGAAAAGTGTTTTTATCTTTATGTCCATCTGAGGGTTGTATTAAGTTATCTTTATGTTGTATTTCTAAATTAGAATTAATTGCCTTAAGTATAATTACTAATTTACTTTTTGTTCTTCTATCCTCTAGTGTTTCAAGGTTTAATGATTTAACTAATGGTGTTACTCTTGTCAGTTTTGAATATTCTCCAGTAATGAATCTGGCAGCTCTTTTTTTGGATTTGTTCTAACTTATCAATATTTTCTTTGGTGGATGGGTCCCATACAGAAGATGCATATTCTAGTATAGGTCTCACCAGGGTAAGGTAGCATTTTCGTTTTATATCTTTGTTACATTTGTAAAAGTTTCTTTTTATAAAGCCTAAGGTTTTGTTTAATTTTTTAATCAATTCATTGACATGGGGATTCCAAGATAGTTTCTCATTTATTATGACTCCTAAGTATTGTGCATCTTTAGTTTGGGTTAGTTCTTTTCCACGAATGAAGTATTTTGAATTTATTTGTTTCTTTTTCTTTGTTACTCTTAGCAGTTGACATGTTTCTGGGTGGAAAGACAAACTCCAGTTAGTTTCCCATTTTATTAATTCATCTAAGTCTTTTTTTTTTTAATTTTGCTATCTTGTTCTGACTTGATTGTTCAATAGATTATACAATCATCAGCAAATAGCCTAACTTTTGTTCCTGTTGAGATATTGTTGGGTAAATCATTTATATAAATTAAAAAAAATAGTAAGGGACCTAGGACAGTTCCTTGTGGAACTCCTGAGTTAACCTTTATTGGTGTAGATTTAGATCCATTAATTATTACAGTTTGCTCCCTACCCAATAGGAAATCTTGGATCCAGTGATGTAAGGGACCTGAGATTCCAAAGTATTTAAGTTTTTTAAGTAAACTAAGGTGGTGAACTTTGTCAAATGCTTTTGAGAAGTCTAGTAATATTGTATCTATCTGATCATTATAGTCTAAGCCTTTTAATAGTTCATCTATTAGACCTATCAAATGTGTTTCACATGATCTGTTTTTTCTAAAGCCCTGTTGGTGTGGGCATAGGGCATTGTATTTGTCAAGGTGGTTTACTATTCTGCTATATATTACGTGTTCCAGTAATTAACAGGTGTTACTAGTAAGTGATACAGGTTTGCAATTACCAGGGTCGGACTTATCACCTTTCTTAAAGAGTGGTGTTACGTTGGCTAATTTCCAATCCTGGGGCACTTTATCCTGGTTTAGAGAGGTTTGAAAAAGAACTACAAGGATTGGGGACAGTTCATTGCTTAATTCTTTTAATAACCTGGCAGGTAATTCATCTGGGCCTGTAGCTTTGTTTATTTTAAAGTTTTTTAGGAGTGAATGTATACCTATCTCATCTACAGGTGTGTTACCTATTTCTTCCATTTTATTTAAATTTATTGAAATTTCCTTGTCGCTTGAGGCAGAAAATGATGATGCAAAATATGTGTTTAGGATATTAGCTTTAGTCTCATTATCATTATAGGTTTTATTATTTGAGCCTTTTAGTGTACATTTATACCCACTCACAAAATAACCTCGCAGCCTCTAAACTCAGTCACTCGGGTCACGTGCTCAAACAAAGTTATTATTTTAAAAAAACACGTCTGTTACCGTCTGTTACCGTCTGTTACGTACTGTTACGTGGAATGTCAATGTAAAAGACATTTCGATACACTTCACCACCGTGAAATACCGTACCAAATTAAGATGACAATTTTAATGGAACTAAAGCAATCAAAGTCACAATTCTCGACCGGACTTTGATGGGGTTTTTTTTTTTTATTTGTACAGAAGTGCAACGTCACCTACAAGCCATGAGCAACCACCCCATAACTGACGCCACTGTCGCCTTCTACAGCGATGTGTGTGAGAAGTTGAACTTCTGCACACGAGTCAACGCCTTCCCACCCCGGATTACTGCCCTTATACAACAGTTGAGTAATGAGACCATCAAGAGGTAGGTAACTGATGTAAGATCTACTTTACTTCTCTTACCACCCCGGATTACTGCCCTTGTACAAAAGCTGAGTGACGAGACCATCAAGAGGTAGGTAACTGGTCTAAGATCTACTTTACTTCTCTTACCACCCCGGATTACTGCCCTTATACAAAAGCTGAGTGACGAGACCGTGAAAAGGTAGATAACTCTTGTCAGCTCTACTTGATTTCAAATTTACTGTTTAGGATGGTATACTTATTAAATCGTTGATGTTGTCTCGGACTAAAGAATGCGGCTATGTTTTCTTTTATATTATGAGTTTTAGATTTTGTTGTACTCCGGTAAATACCTTTCGTCGTAGTTTTATTTATTCGCGCCGGCATCTTGTCAGGCTCACTCATACCTTTTATGTTGTTTTCTACCCAAACTTATTGTAACCCCCACCTCCCCCTATTTATATCCTTGTTATACTAAAGTTTATTCTACGTCCCGACGTTCGAAGTTAAACTTTGAAAACATTTCTTCATAAGATGAATATTGAGTCTTGAGCTTGTTATTCCACTCATATGTTTGCTGTGTTCCCTCAGATAACTTAATTCTATTTTTTTTTTAAATTTAAATATTAACGGTTAAGGGGCCGCCCATAAATGACATCACGTGATTTTGGGCGAATTTTCAACCCCCCTCGTCACAAAAACTTAGACCCCCCCTCCAATATGACGTCATAAATGTTTTCCCCCCTCCCCATTCATAAAAGCCATTTTTTCTATTTTAAAATGAGCATGTTTCTAGTGGCGTAGCTAGCTTGACGCCATTCATGTAATATCGTGGTTTTCATGTTGAAAGTATTGAAGAAATAAAAATAGATCATTCCAATTTTATTGTCTGGAACACTGCATAACAAAACTAATAAAATAGAACAATATAAGCAGTGAAATCGTCGTCCCGGTGTGTATTTATAACGGCAGAGACAAACGGTGGGCGAAAGAGAAACTTAAACTAATTTCAAGAAATGGAAATATAAAACTGATTTGATGTTCAAATTCTTCATCTGGTAAGCTGCATGTTATTATATTATAATGGTATTATACACGCATATTTTCATGCAAGGATATGCACCTGATCAAAGCGTTCTTTTATTTTATTTTATAACGCCACTGCGTGTTTTAAATAACTTTTTTCATTTAAGTATGTATTTTGTGTAAGTTTGCACTCTTATATCGTTTTGCTGTGACGTCACATTTCTCAAACACCCCGTCCGCTCCCTCGTCACACATCGACACAAATCTGAGGCCCCACCTCCCCCTGGGTGCGTGACGTCATTTATGGACGGCCACCACTGAGTTAAACAAGCCTTCATTTTTGTAGGGTTTTTCTTTTATCAAACATCCTCAGATATGATTAGCCGATTATCTATCACGTGACATGATTAAATATGTGGTCTCTCATTATCCAGGTATTACGGGTCGAGCATCGTCATCCCAGAGAACATCAAAGGCGCTCGGATACTGGATGTTGGATGTGGATCCGGAAGTCTTGTTTTCCTTTTATCCAAGCTTGTCGGCCCTACTGGATATGTTGTTGGAGTAGACGCCACCGAATCCCTTGTACGTCGCGGGACACATGATTTCATCTTTATTTATTGGTGTATGTTACAAAGTGAATCTTACATTTTAGATTGGTCAATCCGATTAAAAGCAATTAAGTGGCCGTCAATCAATGACGTCACGCGATTTTGGCCGATTTGTACCCCCCCTCACCCACTTTGTCACAAACACTTAGAATCCCCCACCCCCACACCACACCCCTATTTAAAAAAAAAATATGACATCACAAACTTTCAAACTTACATTAAAGCCGTATTTTCGAAATAAAAATTAGCGTGTTGCAAATTACTTTTTGTCATTTAAAGATGTATTTAGTGTAAGTCTGACGTCTGATATTGTAACGCGGGTAAAGTCGTTCAAAACGTCTTAAATAAATTGCAATCAAATATTTAAGTGGAACTTTCATTTATCGTATCTTATATGTTACAGACTCTCCTTCTGTACAGAAGATTAGTGCGTCCTACGTATTTCTATGGTTTGTGTTTAGTCCTGTATTCTTACTAGAGTTTTAAAAGATGATAAATTGTTGGCTTTCCTGGTTTCTTCGGGCAAACCATTCCACGTCCGAATACCGGACGGAAAAAAGAAAGCTTGTATGTGTTTGTTCTTGCATATGGAATAAGAAAGGTGTTTTTATCTTTATGTCCATTTGAGGGTTGTATTAAGTTATCTTTGTGTTGTATTTCTAAATTAGAATTAATTGCCTTAAGTATAATTACTAATTTACTCTTGGTTCTTCTATCCTCTAGTGTTTCAAGGTTTAATGATTTAACTAATGGTGTTACTCTTGTCAGTTTTGAATATTCTCCAGTAATGAATCAGGCAGCTCTTTTTTGGATTTGTTCTAACTTATCAATATTTTCTTTGGTGGATGGGTCCCATACAGAAGATGCATATTCTAGTATAGGTCTCACCAGGGTGAGGTAGCATTTTAGTTTTATATCTTTGTTACATTTGTAAAAGTTTCTTTTTATAAAGCCTAAGGTTTTGATTGATTTTTTAAATAACTTCATTGACATGTGCGGGTTTTTTTTTTTCATGTGACGTCACATTTCTTAAACACTCCCCTTCCCTCGTCACAAATGTTGGAAACACCTCCCCGTTCCCTTTTTTTTAGTCGCGTGACGCTATTCATGGACGGCCGCTAAGAATTAAAATTGCTAAGCAAGACCAATTTTATTACTGTTATATTTCTTTATCAGAGCTTGTACAGTAATTTTGTGTTCTCATTTCAGCTTGAAGAGTGCAAGAAGCAGACAGGCCACCACGTCAAGGCCTGGGGTTACGATGAGCCAAACTTCGAGTTTCGTTTGGCGAACGTTGAACGGCTGAGTGAATTAAACCTGGGAGAGTTTGATGTCGTGGTGTGAGTAGTAGTGAGACAGTTTGATGTCGTGGTGTGAGTAGTCGTGAGATAGTTTGTTGTCGTGGTGTGAGTAGTCGTGAGACAGTTTGATGTCGTGGTGTGAGTAGTCGTGAGACAGTTTGATGTCGTGGTGTGAGTAGTCGTG
>MUZC01000534.1:494162-519431 GCA_002072015.1 Radix auricularia | reverse complement strand
CATCAGCATATTCTATGATAAGTCTAGGGGGGGTGGGGGGAATATTTCAGTAGTCGTGTTTAGTGATGACATCAGCATATTCTATGATAAGTCTAGAGGGGGTGGGGGGGAATATTTCAGTAGTCATGTTTAGTGATGACATCAGCATATTCTATGATAAGACAACAAAAGGTGCATAATTTGAAAATATTTTTGAGAATGTGAACCCTGCGAGTGGCTTAGTGAATCCACACAGTGACAAAAACCATTGTAAAGAGTTTTCACTGACCTGTCCATCCATGTCAGACTGTGAGGACGTAAGATCCCTTTCTCAAAGAACCCCAAGTGGCCCCCGTGTTTGGTCAGGGCAAATATCATATGGGGCAGTTTTTCTAGGGCAGAACAAAGGGGCAATTATATTCTGAAGTCAGAAACACATGACATATATATGATGTACTACTTCAGAAACATGAGACATATGATGTTCTATTTCAATAAAACATGAAATGTATGATGTATTATTTCAATAACATATGACATGAATGGCGTTATATTTCAGTAACACAAGACAAATATGACTATCTATCTCAGTAAGATAAAAGAAAAATGATGTTCTATTTCAGTAACACGTGATTAATATGATGTTCTTTTCAGAAAAATATGTCAAATGATAACATTTCTAATATTTTCTCTTAAATTTTACCAGCAGCTTTTTTGGGACAATCCAACAACTGGGGTGGGACAATTGGGTCATCTTCTGCGTTGACCACCAGTAAAGGAGTTTTTATCTGCACAGTAAGCAAAGAATGATCAGAGTTAGGTTTGACTGGACAGTAAGCAAAGAATGATCAGAGTTAGGTTGGACTGGACAGTAAGCAAAGAATGATCAGAGTTAGGTTGGACTGGACAGTAAGCAAAGAATGATCAGATTTAGGTTGGACTGGACAGTAAGCAAAGAATGATCAGAGTTAGGTTGGACTGGACAGTAAGCAAAGAATGATCAGAGTTAGGTTGGACTGGACAAATGTTAAAACATGGCCCCTACCAATTGGTATCTAAGGCAATAATGGATTACACAAACATTACAGAATTACCTTAAAGTTGGATAATTAGTCCATTTAAAATAAAATCAAAGTTTAGCAGAATGTGTATAATATGTCATCTGTATGAGACTGTCATCTATCACATACATGGGATTGTCATCTATCACATACATGGGATTGTCATCTGTCACATACATGAGATTGTCATCTGTCACATACATGAGATTGTCATCTGTCACATACATGGGATTGTCATCTATCACATACATGGGATTATCATCTGTCACATACATGAGATTGTCATCTATCACATACACGATATTGTCATCTGTCACATACACGATATTGTCATATGTCACATACATGAGATTGTCATCTGTCACATACATGAGATTGTCATCTGTCACATACATGGGATTGTCATCTGTCACATACATGAGATTGTCATCTGTCACATACATGAGATTGTCATCTGTCACATACATGAGATTGTCATCTATCACATACATGGGATTGTCATCTGTCACATACATGAGATTGTCATCTGTCACATACATGAGATTGTCATCTATCACATACATGAGATTGTCATCTGTCACATACATGAGATTGTCATCTGTCACATACATGAGATTGTCATCTGTCACATACACGAGATTGTCATATGTCACATACATGAGATTGTTATCTGTCACATACATGAGATTGTCATCTGTCACATACATGGGATTGTCATATGTCACATACATGAGATTGTTTTCTGTCACATACATGAGATTGTCATCTCTCACATACATGGGATTGTCATCTGTCACATAAATGAGATTTTCATCTGTCACATACATGAGATTGTCATCTATCATATACATGAGATTGTCATCTGTCACATACATGTGATTAGCCGAAACGTCTATTGTTATTAGTATTAGTTCATAAATAAAGCTTAAATTTATTGTCTTCTTACACAATTAGTTTGTATATTTTGTTTTTTATTGAAAAGCTTTCTGCAGTCCCATTCTGTATGATATATTAAAACTTACATTCTGGAGGTAGTGACCACATGAAGGTAGTAAAACTTACATTCTGGAGCTAGTGACCACATGATGGTAGTAAAACTTACATTCTGGAGGTAGTGACCACATGATATAATTAAAACTTACATTCTGGAGGCAGTGACAACATGATATAGTAAAACTTACATTCTGGAGGTAGTGACCACTGCTGTTGTGATGGTAGTAGTCATCGAGTGTTTCAAATCCATGACGTCTCCTGTAACATCCAAAGATCAAACACTAGTTACACTCAACTACTTCCAAACACAAGTTACACTCAACTACTTCCAAACACAAGTTACACTCAACTACTTCCAAACACAAGTTACACTCAACTACTTCCAACTACTAGAGGGCAAGTAGATGATAGGGCAAGTCTAGACTCACCTGGTGTACTGGGCTAGAGGGCAAGTCTAGACTCACCTGGTGTACTGCGCTAGAGGGCAAGTCTAGACTCACCTGGTGTACTGGGCTAGAGGGCAAATCTAGACTCACTTGGTGTACTGGGCTAGAAGGCAAGTCTAGACTCCCCTGGTGTATTGGGCTAGAGGGCAAGTCTAGACTCCCCTGGTGTACTGGGCTAGAGGGCAAGTCTAGACTCACCTGGTGTACTGGGCTAGAGGGCAAGTCTAGACTCATGGTGTACTGGGCTAGAGGGCAAGTCTAGACTCACCTGGTGTACTGGGCTAGAGGGCAAGTAGATTATAGGGCAAGCCAAGACTCACCTGGTGTACTGGGCTAGAGGGCAAGTAGATAATAGGGCAATTCTAGACTCACCTGGTGTATTGGGCTAGAGGGCAAGTCTAGACTCACCTGGTTTACTGGGCTAGAGGGCAAGTCTAGACTCACCTGGTGTACTGGGCTAGAAGGCAAATAGATTATAGGGCAAGTCTATACTCACCTGGTGTACTGGGCTAGAGGGCAAGTCTAGACTCACCTGGTGTATTGGGCTAGAAGGCAAGTAGATTATAGGGCAAGTCTAGACTCACCTGGTGTACTGGGCTAGAGGGCAAGTCTAGAATCACCTGGTGTACTGGGCTAGAGGGCAAGTCTAGACTCACCTGGTGTACTGGGCTAGAAGGCAAGTAGATTATAGGGCAAGTCTAGACTCACCTGGTGTACTGGGCTAGAGGGCAAGTCTAGACTCACCTGGTGTACTGGGCTAGAGGGCAAGTCTAGAATCACCTGGTGTACTGGGCTAGAAGGCAAGTAGATTATAGGGCAAGTCTAGACTCAGCTGGTTTACTGTGCTAGAAGGCAAGTCTAGACTCACCTGGTGTACTGGGCTAGAAGGCAAGTCTAGACTCACCTGGTGTACTGGGCTAGAGGGCAAATCTAGACTCACCTGGTGTACTGGGCTAGATGGCAAGTAGATTATAGGGCAAGCCAAGACTCACCTGGTGTACTGGGCTAGAGGGCAAGTAGATTATAGGGCAATTCTAGACTCACCTGGTGTATTGGGCTAGAGGGCAAGTCTAGACTCACCTGGTGTACTGGGCTAGAGGGCAATTCTAGACTCACCTGGTGTACTGGGCTAGAAGGCAAGTCTAGACTCACCTAGTGTACTGGGCTAGAAGGCAAGTCTAGACTCACCGGGTGTACTGGGCTAGAGGGCAAGTCTAGACTCACCTGGTGTACTGGGCAAGAGGGCAAGTCTAGACTCACCTGGTGTACTGGGCTAGAGGGCAAGTCTAGACTCACCTGGTGTACTGGGCTAGAGGGCAAGTAGATTATAGGGCAAGCCAAGACTCACCTGGTGTACTGGGCTAGAGGGCAAGTCTAGACTCACCTGGTGTACTGGGCTAGAGGGCAAGTCTACACTCACCTGGTGTAGGCCTCATCTAACTGTTCCATAGTACGTGAGGCAAACACTTTGTCGACATCTATGTCACAGTCACACCTGATCTTGTCACAGAGTAGAACGTCTTTGTGACATTTGATGATGTTCTTCTGGTTTCTTGTCATGACGTAGATGTAGGCACGACGAAGATTGCGCCATGACAGAAGAAGAGGTTTGGCCCTGAGACGATGTACAGATTAATACAACAAGGCAAAAATATCACATTGATACAAGGCAAAAATATCACATTGATACAAGGCAAAAATATCACATTGATACAAGGCAAAAATATCACATTGATACAAGGTAAAAATATCACATTGATACAAGGCAAAAATATCACATTGATACAAGGCAAAAATATCACATTGATACAAGGCAAAAATATCACATTGATACAAGGCAAAAATATCACACTGATACAAGGCAAAAATATTACACCAATACAACAATGCAAGATTATCACATAAATAGGAGGCCAAATTTCACATTAATACAAGGCAAAAATATGATACTATGATAATAATCCTTACAATCATCTCTCCTCCAACCAAGTCAGATAAATTAATCTCGTTTTAAAGATTTTTTCAATATCTAATTTGAATACAAAAGCACATGTTACTGAAGATCAAAATTGATTCTATTTTTAGAGGAGTAGGGAACTTAAGAGGGAAAAAGGTTGAGATGTCGTCTTGCATTTTCTAAACCAATTTTGGGACCTTTATCCCTTTTGCATTGTTAAAATTTTTTGCAAAGGAAACAAATTAAGCAACATTTTTAAACTAGGGCTGCGGAAATTAACGATTAATTAATTGATTAATCATTACAAATTTTAATCGCTTATAAATTTTTTTTTCTTCAAATTCATTAATAATTTATCTTTTTTGCTAATTACATACTTTTCCCTCATATTATTATTTTTTTAGACGTGCATACAAAAAGAAAAAAGGTGTTTCTTTCTATTTCTTGCATAGCAGAGCAAAATTTGCTGTGTTACGTCACAAAGATTTGGTGGAAGTCATGGAATTACCAGAACTTAACCGATGTTGAGAAATTATGAATTGCGAATTAACTGGCATTATATAAAAATATAATTAATCGATTAATCAAACAAAATTTTTCCGATGAATTTAACAGCAAAAAAATTTTAATTACGACCAGCGCCTAATTTAAACCTATAACCATAAATATAGCTCCTTTTTTAAACACAAAATAATAATCCCTATTTCAGAGCAATGCAACCCATAAGTGACAGCAATGCAACCCATAAATGAAAGTAATGCAACCCATAAGTGAAAGCAATGCAACCCATAAGTGAAAGCAATGCAACCCATAAGTGAAAGCAATGCAACCCATAAATGAAAGTAATGCAACCCATAAGTGACAGCAATGCAACCCATCAGTGAAAGCAATGCAACCCATAAGTGACAGCAATGCACCCCATCCAATATAACCATCAATAAAATCAATACAACGAATCAATTTTTATTATCTCTGACAATAATTTCAGTCCAAGAGAAAGCTTTCTAAAAATCATTATAAACTCTCCAGCATTGAATCAAGCCCTTTAAATAACACTATTTTCTATTGCAACTTTTTATTTGCATTAGGTTACACACTACCCTTCTCTTGAACAATCAAGTCTTACTCAATTATTATATTTTTAATTTGTTGTTTTTTTTAACTTAAAAACATGAACATCTTAGTTTTCAAAATCAGAAATAACTGCAGATATTAAGGTTATGTATCAACTAAAATATCCATTCTGGTCCACATAAAGAGACCGAGAAAATGTTGGAGGAGCTGTACTAAAACACCAAAGGGGTGAACGAGTGCTCACCTGATGACGTCATAGCCCTGGTTGATGGACACGGCCGCCAGTATTCCAGATTGATGAGCCTGGTTCTCTCCCAGGTACTTGACCACAATGTTGGCCCCCATACTACAGCCCACAAGAATGATGCCACACTTCGGGTGAAGCTGTTGGACTTCCTTCTTCACCACGTGCAGCTCCTCAGTGCCACCTGGTGGATCATAACAACATACTGTATAAAACATGCATCTATCTTAACAACACATAGTAAACAACATGCAGCTATCATAACGTTAAATGCCCCAAAGCCTAGTAACGCACGCCTCGTCTGTAGTGCCAAAGCATGGTAATGCGCGCCTCGTATGAATTCTTTTTAGAAACAAAATCACAGAAAGTAAATAATTTCAATGCGTGAAAGATGATGTATTCGACTTCCAGCAATGGCGGCTGTTTCCCTAGCTAGTGTTATCACTCGATTCGCGGAGTTTTTTTGTAGTTTTTACAGTGTTTTTTTGAAGATGCAATTTTGCTATACTTTATTATAAAAATAATAGTTTTAAACTACAGGTGAAAATAGTTTTAAACTCAAGACGGTCTTTTGTTTATGTAAAATAACCATTCTTATTTTTTTAAATGAAGTCAGTATGACAATAATACTGTAAATACATTTTACGCAATTTTTAAAATTTCATAAGCATTTGATTGCAATACGGGAAATCCTTACGGGATTGAGGCGGAAGTTTGATGAAAATCTTCTGGGGCATTAAACAATAATACAACATAGTATAAAACATGCAACTATCATAATAATATAAAACATGCAGCTATCATAATAATATACAACATGCAGCTATCATAAAAACATATTGAATAAAACATGCAGCTATCATAGCAATGTTTCATTGTAAACAACATACATCTATCAATACTATCATAAAAACATAATATACAAGATAGAACAATGAATGGTGTGATTAAAACAGTTAAATTAAAGCTTTGATGTAAACATTTTGGCAAATGTTACAGGTGATGATGATGATGATTTAAAATTAAATTTAGATTAAATATTACCTACCATAGAATGAAAAAAATAATTATGTAGATATTTTTTTTTTTTTAAAACTCATAGAAATGAAAAGAAGAAAGATGGGCACAAGTAATAAAGAAAAAAAAAAGTGTCTTCAGAAAGACAAATGTACCCAGTCACTAAATCCTGCCCCCCCCCCAAACAAGGAGATTATGATGCCATGCTGTAATATTCAACTTAACTCTTTTTCTCCGTAATTATTTTCCACGTTTTGACGGAATTATCTATTTTGGAAATTTGTCGCTTGCTGCCATGCCATCTTAAAATGTTAATAACTTTTTTTATTTTTTAACAGATAATGATATATTTGGTATTGAATTGAAGGCAAATGAATAATGTTTTTAAGAAACAACACAGATTCCTGACCTTATTTCCATAAAATAATATGATTTTGTTGTAATGAAAATAAAGTTTTTTTTTTTAATTTGTTTTTTTTTTTTTACAAAACCTCATTCAAAGTCACTAAAATTTAGATTTTTATCTAGAATGTAATAAAGTAGTGTATTTTTAGAAACTATATTCATTTTTGCACCAAATAGAAACAATGTCACTTCAAATAAGCAAATAAATATAATATTAGAGCTCATTATCCATGGTCACCCACACTGGAAAATTATACAAAAAATTGAACTGTTTACAATGGAACTTGAAGCTATACGATGTATTGTAACTAGAAATTGTTTTAAATTATTTTTAAAACTGCACTTAGTTTTAGTGAAAAGTTTAGCAGCTTTCAAATTACACTACATATAGTCAATATTATTATTTGTAGTATAAATACTATCAATTCATCAAGATTTGAGACGTGGGTGGGACATGAATGATGTTCATCAACAGATGATTTGTCAACTTATTATTTTTATAAACTACTAGTACTAGCACTAAGACTAAGCGTATGTTTCATCGGCAATTTAAAATTAATATCTCAATAATCATTTTAAAAAACTATACCTTGCTCTTGTTTATCATCGTAGTATTTAGAATAATATTAGATCAATAACCAGATGAGCTAGTTGAATATCCATGTTTGTAAACAAACATAAAACAAAAATGAAAACAAGCCGTTCAAACGCTTCTTTCGTGGTGAAAACACGTTCAAACAAAGGATTTCCGACTTTTTAATTCAAGGGAAATCATTCTAGAATACATTAAAACTAATTTTAGTTAAATAACTATGAAAAGAAACTAAACTATTCACTTTCAATAAATCAACTCTCCCATCGTTAATCCGGCAGAAACGTCATTTTGAAATCAACGATGGGAGCGTTGTTCCGGAGATAAAGAGTTAAAATACTGCTCTAGTCTCACTACTTACCATATGAATATATTCGAGGTGCTGTCAACTGAATGGTCTTTAGAGAGCCAATGTGATTCAACACAACAGCGATGTAGCCATTCTTCTGTGCATAATCTACAAGGGTTCTCACATAAGGGGACTCACTGTTGTTTCCGATGCCAGGACAGAACAGCAGGCAGTAGGAACCTAAGATGGAGAATCCTTGGTCTAAAACAGGGGTCTCCAAACTACGGCCAGTGGGCCAGATGCGGACCTCGAGGCCCTCTCATCCGGCCCCTGGAGACCTTTAAATCTCAAAAAAACAAACTATTTTTACCTGTGGTTTACGACAAAACTTAGTAGTTGGGGGTTAGTAGTCAGCCCCCAAGTTGATGTTTGACAGTTAATGCGGCCCTTTTGCAGAAAGGTTTGGAGACCCCTGGTCTACTAAAAGATCACATAAGGATATTTTGTACAAGTAAAACCACAATCTTTATAACTTCTTATAATATTCTTATCATTCTTTACCAAATTATGAACATAATTCTTGTACCTAATTGTTAACATAATTCTTGCACCAAATTTTAAGCATCATTCTTGTACCAAAGTGTTAACATAATTCTTGTACTAAGTGTTTTATATCATTCTTATACCAAAGTGTTAACATCATTCATGTACCAAAGTGTTAACATCATTCTTGTACCAAGTGTTAACATCATTCATGTACCAAGTGTTAACATCTTTCATGTACCAAGTGTTAACATCTCTCATGTACCAAGTGTTAACATCATTCTTGTACCAAGTGTTAACATAATTCCTATACCAAAGTGTTAACATCATTCATGTACCAAAGTGTTAACATCATTCATGTACCAAGTGTTAACATCATTCATGTACCAAGTGTTAACATCATTCTTGTACCAAAGTGTTAACATCATTCTTGTACCAAGTGTTAACATAATTCTTGTACCAAAGTGTTAGCATCATTCTTGTACCAAAGTGTTTTATATCATTCTTGTACCAAAGTGTTAACATCATTCTTGTACCAAAGTGTTAACATCATTCATGTACCAAGTGTTAACATCATTCTTGTACCAAGTGTTAACATCATTCATGTACCAAGTGTTAACATCATTCTTGTACCAAAGTGTTTTATATCATTCTTGTAACAAAGTGTTAACATCATTCTTGTACCAAGTGTTAACATCTTTCATGTACCAAGTGTTAACATCTTTCATGTACCAAGTGTTAACATCATTCATGTACCAAGTGTTAACATCATTCTTGTACCAAAGTGTTAACATCATTCTTGTACCAAAGTGTTAACATCATTCTTGTACCAAGTGTTAACATCATTCATTTACCAAGTGTTAACATCATTCTTGTACCAAAGTGTTTTATATCATTCTTGTACCAAAGTGTTAACATCATTCTTGTACCAAGTGTTAACATCTTTCATGTACCAAGTGTTAACATCTTTCATGTACCAAAGTGTTAACATCATTCTTATACTAAAGTGTTCATCAAATGACATATGTTTCCCCACAGAAGTCAATATTGTAAATGTAATGACTATAGTCCCTTGTTTTAGTTGGTTCCTTTCCCAAGGGCAACAAAATCCAAAAAAAAAAAGATAAGTTTCTGCTCTCTTCCAAAAAAAAATGATCTTGCAAAAATTAATTTAAAAGTTACAATGTCCGATGTGTGGTTGTATTAGTAGAAATATTTAGTGTTCTAAGCTGTGAGGAAACCTTCCAGTGGGGGGTAACACCCTAGGTAGGCTCCTTCATGATTACCCGCCCAGAACAGTCCTTAACCATAGAGACTCATATACCGAGCTGGGGTGGCTCTGAGGTGTTGTAGCGAGTCAAAGTAGGAAATTCCAAACCTCTTTTGTGAGGACACTTTTAGTGGGAGGCATCTTTGACCATGTCCTGGATGCCCAGACGGCCACTTCAGAGGCTACCATTTCGGGGGGTCCCCTTGTGAGGACACTTTTAGTGGGAGGCATCTTTGACCATGTCCTGGATGCCCAGACGGCCACTTCAGAGGCTACCGTTCCAGGGGGTCCCCTTGTGAGGACACTTTTAGTGGGAGGCATCTTTGACCATGTCCTGGATGCCCAGACGGCCACTTCAGAGGCTACCATTTCGGGGGGTCCCCCCCAGCTGTTAAGATTCCCTTTGGGGGGTTGGGGGAACTAAGTTGCTTGGAGTGTTTTCCGCAAAGACCCATGAAGAGCTATGGGCTCTGGGCTGCTGACTTCTTTCCACATGTAAGTTTATCAGTGAGAAAAGCTCAAAAACTATTCAGAGTGGTCAGATCAAGTTGATGTTTTTATAGACTTTGAATTTTAAGAACAAAAACAACCTTCCCATGACTTACCTCCAGTCTTGTGGGGAACTAATGGTTCATGCAGGTCAAAGGTCAGGGTGGCACCATCACTCATGATCTTGGAATGCCTGACTCCGTTGGGCACTGGCATGTTGACACGCCCCATCTTGGCATAAAGTATGGTCTGTACATGTCCACTCTTGCCCCATAGCAATGGTGGCACATAACTGCAGGTATCCAAATAGTATTTGTAATAACGTAACTAACATCGTGATATAACACAAGTTTTAATTCAATAGACAGGCGCAATGTAGCTTTAGTTTTGTGACTTAGTGGACAGAGGAAAAATAACTTTTTAATCTTTCTCTTAACACCACAAGTAATGAGATCTAAGTATTTATAGCCTGTCCGATTACTTAAAGCTGAAAACTTTAACACCACAAATTATGAGATACAGTGGCGTCACTTGGGGGGTGCGGTGGGGGCGGGCCGGTCAGATGACACCATCAGGGGGTGACACCAAAATGTAAAATTCTATATGTTCCCGTTATTTGGCACTGGAAAACTCAAGATGAGTTCTATGGGTTAAGTCGTTAGGGGGTGACACCATGAGCTACCGCCCCGGGTGACACCAGCCCTAGTGACGCCTCTGATGAGATATAAGTATTTTTTTGCACTTTGTCCTACTTACGCCTTAAAGCTGTTACGCCACAAGATATGAGATCTAAGTTTTTTATAGCCTGCTGGCATACTTACGGCTGGTGTAATATTGGACAGAGTGTCAAGACAGACTGGACAAACTGCGAGGATCTATCTTTGGCATAAATTAAAGGAGCTGAGGCGGGAGCAGTGAGGTGGAGCAGCCTGACCACCAGGTAGAGCAGTATGGCAAACAGAGCGGCAAGCACAGGCGACATGGAGAAGTGCAGCAGTGACGGTTTAACTTGATGGACAGCTTGACTTGTTACTTATCCTACAATGAGATACAAAATTGACATGGTGACAATTGACAGGTTGTGAAAGTCCATTGTAAATGTATTTGTTTGTGCACATGTTTGAATATATTGTTTCATATAATTATTATTATTATCGTGGTTGCCTGGCAATCTGTTGAGTGCTCTGGATCAACTCGGCTTAGACTAGTGGTTCAGACTTGATAGACTAGTGGTTCAACTTGGCATAGACTAGTGGTTCAGACTTGATAGACTAGTGGTTCTTTAACTATCTTTATTTACCATGTGCTGTACTATAAGAAAATACCACCTAGCAAAGGCTGGCCAGAAGAAACTATCTTTATTTACCATGTGCTGTACTATAAGAAAATACCACCTAGCAGATGCAGGCCAGAAGAAACTATCTTTATTAACCCCCACACTATAAGTTAGAAAATACCACCTAGCAGAGGCAGGCCAGAAGAAACTATCTTTATTAACCCCCACACTATAAGTTAGAAAATTCCCCCTAGCAGAGGCAGGCCAGAAGAAAATATCTTTATTAACCCCCACACTATAAGTTAGAAAATACCCCCTTAGCAAATGCACTCCAGCAGAAACTGTCTTTATTTAACATGTGCCACAGTACAAATTAGAAAATACCACCTAGCAGATGCAGGCCAGAAGGAGCTATCTTTATTTACCCCCACACTATAAGTTAGAACTTACTTAAGGTATAAAAAATGTTCAGACAATTTACATTTATATCCATTTTCCCCAAGTATGAAAAAGGGCACAAATTTACTATGACACTATTTTTGTAACAGATAATCTCTCAGATATTCACATGAGCTGATTACTGATTAACCTGTCAAATGGGAGTGATAAGGTGACACAATAGTTGATTAAACGAAGCTTCTGTAGGAAGTTTTCTTTTTTTCTTATTTAATTTCTAGGAAGCCACCACCTGCATTGTATGGATGAAAGTTCAATGACCTTTTATCAAAACGTGTGTGATAATTTCAAAGTACACATAGATAACAAATGTTTTTAAGGGGAAATAATCAGGGTTCAAGTTTTAGTAGTACAAAGTGTAAATTAGTGGGGTAAACTGTATTTAACTCAACAAACGATGCAAGTCTTTACTTCAATTCTTTTTCTCCTAGCAACAAAGTTAAACAGTTCTTAAATGTTGACATTTAGGTAAATAGAGATCACATACACAATTCTTTGATGTTGTTGGCATACTGAAAATCTCAATAAAAACAGGATGCAACAAACTAAAAGTAAGGAGTAATATTTAAAATTATTCAAAATTCTCAACAGAGTTTGATGTCCAAGAACATATCCTGTAAACTTGAAATTACATTCACGCGAACACTAGACTGTATCTAAAAGAGGTAACTGTTACACAAAGTAGATCATTTATTGGTAGTTCCACATTCACAAGAATATTACTAATAATCTCTGAACTTTGCTTTACATGCTATCTCTTGAGGACTAATGAATGAACTAAAAAATGTAATTTTACAACAATAACATTCTCCATGTTTTGTATTAACATAACACAACACTTTGTGGCACATGTTTAAGTGAGAAAATGATAACAGCGTGTGTAGCACACCTTGCATCAGACACTTGACAGTGCACAGCCACTCAACAGCTCTAAGCCAACAGCCTGTGAAATGTTTCCCTAGGGACTGTGATAGAGGCTCCCAATCAATACACCACATTGTCATATCAGGTTCCTCTCCTCGCCAGAGAGCCACAGCACGGGGCATGGATATCAATAATCACCAGGTCCGAATGACACTTTTGACCCATCAATCGGATGCCACGCGCATATCCATGACCTTAGCCCATCTATATCATAAATAACTAACAATGATGTCAAGGGGGGTGGCATTTGAAAATTGCTGGGGAAAAAAACAACTGGAATGAATGCCTTTGTTTGTAGTGATGTTATTATTACTCTACAATCATCACAACAAATTCTTTGATTGCTTAATTCAAATAAAATGAAACAATTCATTGACATTGGGGAAATGTCAAACCAGCCGTGAGCCATCTAATTTGCTTTTTAATGAATAAATATAATGATACCATTGAAAGTGACCCACTGTACTAGAAGTAATCAGAGCATTGGTATCATTACTTCTACCTCACCTCCATGATTTGTTGAGTTTCAAAATTATGTAATTCTCATTAATTTGAAAGAATTTTATTTTAATAATTTCAAAAATTATCTATCATAACTAATAAAAGTCAAGTCCCTATTTGAGGAGTTTTGTTCAATGCCTAAAATTAATCACAGTTATATTTAAAAAATAAATTATTTAATTTGTTGGGAATGATATCAGCTGACTTTACAATTGTTAAATACATTAAACATGGGGCAAATACTCTTACTTTGAACAGAAAAGGATTACCAAGCCTAAAAATCAAAGATTCACGTAAAGTAGTGCACTTCAGACAAATGTAATCTTTCCCAAACACGCACTAAGGGCCATCACTCAGGCTGGCAACAAACTAGATCAGTATCAGTAACTGACTGAAACCACGCGTTTCAGGCTGCAGATAGCATTTTTAACACGAATAATACTTAATGAACGAGGGGTCAAAGGAAAAGAAAAGGAGAGTGTGAGCTAAAGAATATGCACATTTATTAATAAAATTAATCAAATAAGTTATAAAGAATAATTTAAAATCTTATGACAAGAAAAAAAACAACTGCAATCAATCTGAATCCAAAAGCAATCAAAATGTAATAATTACCCACCAGATGTTACCAACAAGCATATCAACAAGAACTGTAAGTACAATGAGCTAATGAGGGGGGAGATTACCTGGATTGGAAATCATGTATGAATCATAAATCTTTGCCTGTTTGCTGGTAATAATCATGCTGAGGCCACAACCTCTTATAAATTCATTTACTAATTTATCACAGCCAAGAAAATATTTTGTTATAAATTATAAAGAACCACAACAGATGGACAGATGTCTTGGTTAATAAGTGTTCAATGATCCTTCATTAGAAGTAAAAAACACAGAGGAATTGAGCTGAAAATGAAAAAAATTTAACTACCCAAAGTGAATGCCACAAAGGCTCTACTTCATGGCTAAAATGTAAAGTTGTTAATTGGGTATTTTTAACAAACACTGGTTCACTGGTGGTTAGCGGGTATCTTTTTCTGTGACTAGCCTTGAAGCAGACAAAACTCTAGGACACTAGCAAATTCAACAAAAATTATTATTATTGAGTTCAAATAAGAGGCAAACAGTAATAGGCGAGTTATTTTTTAATTAAAAATTGTTATATTATTTCTTCAAACATCAACTCCCAGAGATCATATTTCAATTGAAAAATGTAATTGTTTTTATGATTCTGCAGAAAAAAAATACTTTTGGTATTTGGCTAATAATGGCAAACTCAAGTTACAGTAAACTAAACAAGAGCGGCCCTCGCAGTTAGGACCAGTCAAATGCCAATTACCTGAGTAAGATGCTTGAAAAATACTAAGGACGCACTTTGTAAAAAAATATCTGAAAGTGATCAGAAACATACACTACATTTTAAAAAGGCTAGATCATTTCTAATATTAGTTCAGTTTTTTCACCCATCTTTTAGGTGCAAACTTTTTGTTTATTAAGAAAGAGTAAAATCTATAATGTTTTGCCATAAATAGCGCTGGAAATGTTGCATTGTAACATGGACCTTTAATTTTTTAGGCCAGTTGCCATGAAACATAATAGTTGACAATGTATTTAAGCATGTATGGAACAGACAGCATGTAAAATTAAGATAAATAACTTAAGACCCACATTAACCTAACAACATGAACAGCTGTTCAGCAATTGGAAAAACAGAGTACCCTGATGTTTTATTAATTTCTTTCAGACAAATGTACTACTAAAATATATCCGCAATTTAAAAGACAAATCCTAATGTCAAAAATTTTACTGAAGAATGTGTTTGTTTGTTTTTTTTGTCAAATTAAAAAATATACAACTACAAAAAAGTTTATGTCAAAAATAATAAAAACCTAAAATCTTTTTTGCAAATAATTTCTTATCAAGAAGTACAGTTCTTACAAGCTTATTATTATTTATCTCTGTATAGTTGGTGTACGAGGTCATGTAACTCAGAAGCGTACATGTCTGACATCGCAAATATATGAAAACTACACTGGGTGCAGAAGTTAAAATTCATTGGGGTTTATTCAGTTGTACACATAAAATGAAACGTGTCTGATCTTTACATTATTAAGATTAAATAGTTTTTCAACAATAAAAATTTTCAAAAACTAAACTGATTGTAAAATAATCTAATGAAAAGACAGTATTTTAAAAAATTTTACTTTTATCTTCAATTTCTTAAATAGATTTTTGTAAAATATTGAAAATTCAAATTATGTTATTGTATAAATATATCAATTAAACACACGTTATACCTAGGAATAACTTTAACATTACAAAATTCTTGCTCATCTATTTTTTTTATTAAATGTATGAACTCTTCTTATCTTAGATATACAGACGCTCCTTCTATGCAAAAGATAATTGCGTCCACAGACCACGATAGATAATCTATTGGCAAGTGATGCAGCGGTCACAGCCCACGGCTATGAGGGTTCCACGCATTACCCAGCCGCCTAACTATTGTTAGTTAGGTACCCATTTGGAGCTGGGTGACTCAGGGACTCCTTAGGCCACAGGAACAAGTCCTTGCCTTCGCATGGATTCGAACTCGTGACCATCGGTTCGCCAGTCGAACGCGCTTGCCACTCGACCACCTTATCCTTATCTAGGCGAGTTCTTTAGTGAAAATAATTTTAAAAACTCATTATGAAATCTTTTGCCCGCTGATTAAAATTCTAAGGTCTGTTTCAAGCGTAACTAATTAAATCATTTATTTAAACAAGTTGGCTAATGTATAATATTATGTAGCTATTTTTGATTAACTTGCTTTCATTCCTATTTATTCTTATGTCTGTTTGTCCGCAAAATTTCAAATTTTCCAACGTAAAATTAAATCACTTCTGATGGTCCTAGAGATCTCAAAATTTCACCACAGATAATCTTGGATGACAATGCTTTTTATCTAAATTTCAGATTTTATGGTTTTTAAAAATCTTTTTTAAACCTTTTTTTTTTAAATATTATTTTATGAATTCATTAATAATTAATATTTTCCAAATTATCAAATATAAATTTAATGATCTTTGAATGATAGAAATTAATTATTTATAAAAAGTAGGGCTGTTGACGATGGCATGGGTTCATAACAGCGACTGTGTCAAAACAGCGACCGTCATAATAGCGACTGTATCAAAACAGCGACTTCACCGCGAAGATATTCTGGTCCAACCGTAAACCTAATACAGTGGTTCTAAACTTTTTTGACACATAGACCCCTTTTCATTGTCTAAACTGAGGTTTGAACACAACTGATATATGGAGTTAGTTTTCTCTCATTAGCTAGCAGTCAGTGAAATGATGATGTGTGTATGTGGCTTGGTACTTCAGATTTAGTAAATCATCAACAGCCTGTTGTTTGCGAGCATGCATATATACCCGGTATCCTTGTCAACGTCCAGCTAAGCACACCCGATCCGATGTAAAAACATCACGTGGTCAGATAAAGGTACGTAGATTCACTCTAACCCCAGTCATTTTATTTACACTTCCCATAAATCTCGCCAGCAAAGGTTGACCTGTGGTCATCGCTTAGTCTCGTAACATGTCCTGATGTAACATGGGTCAGCCAACAAACAGTCCCTCGTCTCGGTAGACTTCAATCGATCTCTCCACCCTGATCAAAGTGGCGATGTAATAGGACAATAAAAAATGCCACGTGGTCAGATAGTCCTTTGTAAAGGTACCTAAATTCATTCTGACTCTCATTCCATTATTTACCTTTTCCATAACACTCACCACAACCCTAGGTATACATTACACTATAACATAAAGGTCAATCTTCCCTCCACTCCCAAGCCAAACATACTTAGAAAGAACAAAACAATTTGTTATTAAGGTGTTGACATGAATGGCGAACCTCGCAGGCACTGAAACCACCACATGCCTGTGCCCTATCATTCACTTCTCTTTCTTGTGTAGACCTACCTAGCATAAAAACTGAATTGTAATAAGATGCACAAAGTTCTCAGTATATAAAGTTAATACATTAAATTGTTACTAACACCGCATAGTGGACAATATCATTCAAGCCGCTGGGCCCGTATGACCTGACACTGTGTATGCACTCTTTAAAACACCAACATTTATTTATAGACACCTCCAGTTGATTGTCTTTAATTTTATATTGTCCCTTCTCTACAAAAAACCTGCATTATCACAAGCAAAAGAAAAAAGTCGCTATTTTGATACAGTCGCTGTTTAGATGCAGTCACTATTTTGACGTTCGCTGTTTTGCCCGGATGCGGTTGACGATTAATGTATTATTCAATTAATCTTCAACTTTTCAAAAGTTAATTTAAATTTAATCATTAACTTTTGAAAAATTAATGATTAATTAATGTCATCTTTTAATAACCAACTACGCAAAAAAGACAAGTGGGTTGACATTATTTGGTTCAAGTGATGAGCGGGTGTAATTGACAATTTAACCAGCTGAGCTGAACAATCATTGACATGGAAATGAAGTAACAGATATGAACAAAACGGACTTGGCAAGGAATTACATTATCCGATATCGGTGTTCATTAAGATTCCACCAATGTAGAGGATTAATGGATTCAGGAACTTTCATCTCCATTATATAAAGCAGTAATTTATCAGAAGAGCAGCCGTCGTTTTCGGTCTCTGAGTCAGACTCCATAACTGCCATTAGCTTAACACGCTTTTCATTTGGTCTGATAAGTAGGCCAAGTATTAGAACAATGGTAGGCAAACTGTATCAACATTTTGAACATTTCTGTCAGTCAAAAATTTTTAACTAAAATGTTTGCGTAATCGTCAGGAAATTTATTATTTATCAGCCACTATTTTCTATTATTTTTTTAACATTTGGACTTCTAATAATTTGCAATTGATTAATAGTTATAAAAAAACAATTTTATCATTAAATTTATTAACAATTAATCAAGAAATTAATTGTTAATTTCCATAGCCCTAATAAAAAATAAAAAGTTATATAAAATTAACTTAGTTTTGTTACATTAAAATTAGGCCTAAATAAATATTAATTAATAAATGTCTGCTTATTTTGGTACTTAACTACCAAGAGCTGGTAGAGAGCCATTTGCTGTTGGCACCCTAGTATATTTGCGCTCATTTTCACATTTATTCAGCTGATTTTTTTAGCATGAAACAAAGGTATAAAGGTACAAAATAAACTAAATAGTCCATTGGTTTCTTGCTCATGCTTTGTCTGTTCAATGGGATCAGTCTTGCTGCCTCCCAGGGTAAAAAGATAATGAAAAACTTAAGATGAAGAAATGATTGTTTGCCAGTATCCTATTTCCCAAATTTTCAGGCTTCTACCGACATGGGAAGTTGGAGAACAATTGATGAGTGAGTGAGGGCTTTACCTTTTATTAGTGTAGTATAGATTTCCCAACCCCCGTCTAGACTATCATAGTCATAGCATATGCAGATGCTATCAGTAAACACAACAATTTAGATTATTTGATTACCTCAATTTAAGTAACTTTCAGATAAATATGAATAATTCTTCTGAACATTATACTTTAAGATTACCTAATTTAGTTAATGTCTTAGGGAACTCTAACTTCATAATTAAAAATTATGGGGCATTGAAACCAGTATCCTAATAACTTTTAAAAAGATTTATGAACACAAGAAAAAAACAAAAAAGATCCCCATCTGAAGTTCAAACCCTACACCTAAAGTACAAACCTACACACTATCACCAGAAATGCATGGTAATAATTTTTGTTAAGCTTTTGACTATAAATCCCTTATATATGAGACATAAATGAAAGTATTGATTGTGTTCAATATAATATGTACCGAATGACAGACTAGAATAAACATTTACAGCGTCGTGACATCACAGTCGACATACTTTGCTTCAGCCGCCATTTTATTTCAAATTCAATTTAGTATTCAGGCCTATGCTTATAATTATTAAATTTTTTAAATTAATTAATTAAAATTAGGCCAAAATTCACCTTCTTCATAGTATTCATACCTATGAATATGATTATAATTTATGGCTAAAGCGAAGTATGTCGACCCTGACGTCACGACGCTACAGTGCTACAGGTTGCTGGAAAAGAAAATTCTATAAATTCTAAAAGGATTATAAAAAATGGAAGGTTTTAGGGTTTGGGTTAGGTATAGGCAGTATAGCTTTAGAATTTTCGGAAAATTTATGGTTTTAGGGACTGGGTTAGGTATAGCTATAGAATTTTAATTTTAAAGCTTTTTAAAGGACGTGCTATAACAACAAAGCAGGCTGCCATGACCGTGATGTCACGGTCGACATACTTCGCTTTTACCTAATTTATAATGCCTACCCCTAGCTTTACTTTAGTTTTAGTGTTTTGGCTTTAGACTTAGCCCAATTTGACATCTTTGTTTGTCTTCTTTACTTTGTATTATTCAAAATCATTGTTAATAATTGATTGAAATGATTTGTTATGACATGAAATGATTGACATAAATTTGAGATAATTGGCTCAGCACTGCTACTACTTCTAATTTAAAAAGGCTATTGAACATTTTACATATTTTAAGTTGAGTGTGAGTGGCCTGCAATAGTGCGTTTAACTGTTAATTTTTTTAATCGATTTACGGTAAGCCGGTTATTGACTCATTGATGATTATAAATTATTTATAAATTACAAATTAAAGTCAATTTAAAGCCTCAATGAATAGTTAGTATAGTTAAGTATAGCATATATTTAATTAATTTCACTTCAGGGATTAGCCCACGTCAGCTATCTTACCGCATGTATTAAATAGAACTGAAACTTTGGAAGAAAACCTTGAAAATATCATGTTGATGTACAAAATCCAAAACACAGAACCCGATCTGTTTCCGTTACAACCAGTGCAACAAGTGACCCGGTTACTCGCACTATTTTGATTTCAGTGATAAGGTTGCTCTAACTGCCAGTACAGACTCATATCAACTGTTTCAAGCAGTTGCACCACTAAAAATTAAGAAAACAATTTTGTTCACAAACTTTGACGTGTGTGTGTCATTAAAATTTTCTTTTCTATTTTTTCTTAATTTTTTTTATTTTTAAACATTATGTTAAAAAAAAAAACTTAAGGTTTCCTAGAAATCAAGAAATGTTTTTCCTTTGTGAATAAACAACATAATATTGCTATTAGCATATTAGCTAATTTTCATTGTTTAACTCCCGTCTATCTTGTTTGAAATATGACTTATCCCCATTGGGATCCCAGAGCTGCAGTCAGGTATTGGTTATTTTGTGTGACTGTTGGGATTTTTGTTATAGTTGTTCTTCCATTATTCATTTTCACTATAGATATTTATTAGCCAACTTTGAAACGGCAGCCTTGGTATTCGGGCATGGAATGGGTTGCCTGATGAAACCAGGAATGCCAAAACTTTGTCATCATTTAAAACTCTAATAAGAATACAGGACTAAACACAAGCCATAGATAAACGTAGGACGCAATAATCTTCTGTACAGAAGTACGTCAGTAACATATAAGATTTTCCCACCTCTGCCGAAACGTATCCTAGTTACGTCAATGCACTGCTGACTGGTTGTGTGTGTGCGTGCGCGCGTGTGTTTGTGTGTTTTAATACACATTATCGTTTGCCACTCACTAAGATTTTCAAGCTCATTTATCTGATTCCCTCTAATGTTCATTTACATTGAGTTATTTAGACCTTTTCAATAATTTAAAAAGAAAAGTTTTATGGTATAGAATGGTATATATAGGCCTATATATATATATATATATATATATATATATGAGCAAAATACACTTTATACGCTACGGGGTAGACACAATAAAAAAAANGAGAAAATAAAAAATATTATTAATTTAAATATTACCCATCAATTTTGGTATTCCTGCTTTAACATAGCATCATCATTATCATCCGTGGCTTTACAGCCAATGTAGAGCCCTGGCTTGCTCCACCACATCCTTCCAGCTACAGCCTATGTAGGGCCTTGGCTTGCTCCACCACATCCTTCCATTCAGATCGATTGATGGCTTTCTTTCACCATGCTCGAACCCCTTTAATAAGGCATGCTATATACTCTACCAGAATAACAAATGTCGTTAACAGTTACAAAAATCTAACGGGCAAGGCTCACTTTCTTTTCAAGTGAATCAGAACATGAAAACAATGTCTTTTCACATGATTCCTTTGGTTCTTAGAAATAGCTCGCTAAACACCCATTTCATGTATAGTCTAAGCCTGAAATTAGTTCAAGACGAATAGGATATTTTTAGCCAGATAATATTTGTGAATATTGTGGCTTGGGGAGAGTGGAAAATATGGTTTATTTGTTTTAAAGGCACATGTTCCTTTAACGTGAATAAAAACATAGAACAATGCAGCTTTTTAAAGAAAATGGTGAGAAATTGATCTCCTTATAAATTTTATGTCAATCATTATATATCCCCGCACATTTTTTTCTAATAGAATTAATTCACTTTATATCAATCTTTATTCCCGTTGTATACTATTCATCTAATAAACTCAAAACAGCTTGGCACAAAATGAGTTGTTGTCAGTGTGTTTTTTCGACATAACACGCACTTTCTTATGCTAGAAACTATTTATAAGTCGTAATACCCGTGATATTTCTGTACACTTGATATATTTACGTCTTAAAGAAAAGTTTTTTACCCGAAGCGTATGTCATGCAATCGCATTGTTCGACAAATGTACCCAATTTTTTAAAATGGATGTTTCATCATTAGTTAGGTGTTAGAGTAAAATACATATTTTAAGGTTACTATTTTCATGGGAAAAGCTCTCCAAAACATTATTTCTATTTCTAGGCTAAGCATAACCTTAGTCAAATGAATAGGATTTTTTATGCGCCAGATATTAATTATGTGAATATTGATGCTAAATTAAGGTATGTATGAGTTAATTTGTTTTAAAGAAACACATTAAATCACAAGGTTTGAGCTGAAAATGTACCCTGCTGGTTTACTTTAGTTGTGCAAAAAGTATTTTCTATTTGGTGGTTGGACACTTCGACCCCGGACGATTCGACCCCGGACGGTTCGACCCTGGCAGTTCGACCACAGGACGTTTCGTCCCCAGGTCGTTTCGACTCCGGTCGGTTCGACCACGGACGGTTCGACCCCGATCGATTCGACCCCGGGCGAATCGATCCCGGATAGTTCCACTACGGGACTTTTCGACCCTAGGGCGTTTTGACCCCGGAAATTTCGACCTTTTCGTTTCTTAACTTTTTGTCATTTATAATGTGTCATTTTATTACTATTATTATTTTTAATTAATTTTTGGTATATTATGAATTAGAAATTAAAAACAGAATTTCAACTCCTATCCCAAACACACTTAAAAAGGACCTAAGTTAAATTGCATTTTAAAGATGTATATATTTAAGTGGCTCAAAGATTTTCACTGTGATAACAAAAATAAATGATTTTTTAAAAAAAAAATGTCGATAAGCTGAACAATACAACTTCGTAAGCGTTGGAACCATTACCAACGCGCGCCCTTCAATTTACCTTTTGTGTTCCTTAACACGTGAAGACCTCACTCGCAGAAATACTGATTTTAATAAGACGTACAAAGTTGTTAGTATTTTTAAACATGTTACAATGGCTGATTCAGTGACCACCACATCACGCCGTGTGCCGTGTGCTGGCAAAGGTTATGGGAAAGGTAAATAAAGTGAGGTGGGGGTGCAGCGAGAATGTAGGCACCTTTAGAAAGGACCATATGATCACATTGCCTTTTTATTGCCCGATTACATCGGATTGGGTTTGGGGTGGATTTAGATAGGTTTTGAATCGCGCAATTATCACAATCATGAATGTATGATGAATGTTGACGGGTTATACGTGTACGTACTTTTTCAAACCATCGTAAATTAAACCTTACAAATAACTATTTTAAACTGAATTTAATTTTTAATGCATAATAATATTATGCTGACTTATTTTTATACCAAAAACTAAATTTTAAAAAGTATATATATAAAAAATAATAATAAATTTCTACGGTGTAGAGAGAAAGGGGTCGGAAAGTCCTGTGGTGGAACTGTCCAGAGTCGAATCGCCCGGGGTCGAATATTGTCTATTTGTTTTTAAAAAAACACACGTTGAATCGCAAGGTTTGGGCTTAAAATTTTACACTGCTGGTTTTCTTAATCTTTGCAAAAAGGATATTATCTGTGGCTAAGAATTAGTGCCACTCAGGGCTCGGCAATATTATAAACTCATGACCCAAGAAATGAAAAGCACCCTTCAAATAGTTCATAGAGTTGCCCCTCATTATAAAAATTACAATTCCGCTATTTAACCCCACTCTTACAACAGTGTATAAACGCTTATACACGTAACATTTTATTATTTCAAATCACTGAGCGTTTACTTTCAATAGGAATTTCCTTAATGCCAGTTTATAATGAAATCGATCCAAAACACTTACTTGTATTAAGTAAGCATCTAAGAGAAATAAATCTTCCTCCTAACAAATATTTGTAATAGTTTTTAAGATAAATTACTTGTTAAATGCTTCAAAAGCGGTTCCATGTTAATTTTTCTATTAAGAAATTTCATTTTCTGTCATTTTGACTTGTTATAAGCCCGTATAAAATTTGACTCCATCCAATTATATACGTAGATGTATAAAAGCTTATATTAAAATGTAAAATTGATATTTCGTCTGCAATTAAATTATTTCTTCACACTTATTTCTATAGTTATTCAACAGTGACTAAGAGAAATTAGTTCGACCCATCTTCGTGTGATTTTATTATTGTAAAATACAATTTAAAATTTTAGAAAGGTTCCATTTTCTTTAAAAATAAATATGCGCCAATCATCCTCAATCTTACCCAATTACATATTATAACTATAAATAATGCAATTTCAATAGCGACCATAAGTTCTTTTCACTGTTTATATTCCATTGTGGCAATTCATGGGAGTAATCGTCCAACTAATGCGCAAGGGCTCATTTCTTCTAAAATGAAACATAAAGTAAAACCATCTCTGAAAATCTCATTAACAGTTTTTAAGTCACATTCAATGACTTCCCGTTATCTTTTAATCAAGCAACAACGAAGAAAGCATCGGCAGAAACTTGTGTTCATAAAATTAACGGAATTTTTCATAATCCAGTGCATAATTTTAACTATACATAAACCATTACCTGGTAACGTCTTTTCAATATTTAATTTCACTTTTAGCAATGTATGAAATAATTCGTTATTTCACAACTAATACAAACACACAGTCACACGCACACACAGCCGCACACACACACACATATGAACACACTCGCACACATGCTTATTCACACACTCGGATTATCAACATAAAAAGTAACATCAAATAAATTAATATAATAAAAGCTTCATGACGCCACTTCATTTTTTTACGGCGCGCAAAATCACACGCTTTGTTAATCTCAAAACCAAAATCATTGTGATTTTACGTCTATATTTTCAATTTAAAGTAATCAAGAATTGCTGGGCATAAGAACTTCACACACACTGACGGACGCGCTTAGGCGCATAATATAATAGACTAGTTCAAAAGCCCGCTGAAGCTGGCAGAACGAAATCCCACAGAAGGGATAACAAAGATATTACCAAATACTGCAATAGAAAAAAAACCACGTGGCCTTTATTGCCATGAAAAGATTACGATATGAACAGAAATAACAAAGAAATGTATGAAATACTGTAATAGAAAATAACATTTGGCCTATATTGCCATGA
>MUZC01000534.1:480206-492137 GCA_002072015.1 Radix auricularia | reverse complement strand
TCCCAATGTTCATCAAACCAGTCCGTGTTTTTGTGAGATTTTTTGCCAAAGGCTTGTATTGCGGATGTATAGATTGTGTCTCTCAGATGCGTCCATTTGGAGTCAATGGTGACGCATGGGGACATCTTTGAGAGACTTTCCTTCACCTTGTCTTTGAACAGCTGCGCTATCGCAGGGTCTTTCATGCAGGAGGTATTGATGCGTGGACTTCCCCTTTTCTTTGTGTGGTACGAGTTTTTCCTCATTATTCGTACTTTGCTGGCGACAAGGGAATGATCCGTGTCACAGTCGGCACTGTGATAGCTGCGCGTGAGTAGGACGCTAGCTAGTTGTGCACGCCTGGTGATAATGAGGTCCAGCTGGTGCCATTGGTGGGATCGAGGGTGTCTCCAAGATACTTGATGTATATCCTTGCACTTGAAGAAAGTGTTGGTCACACACAAGCCTCGTGAGCAGCACAATTCCAGAAGCCTTTGTCCATTTTCATTTACCTTTCCTCTTCCAAATAGTCCAAGGCAGGTGGGCCAGGCTTCGTGGTCGCTCCCCACTCTAGCATTGAAATCTCCTAGAAAGAAAAAAAAAGAAAAAAGAAGACCCCAGCTCTTCGAATCGCTAGCTGGAACGTGAGGACTATGTGTCCCGGCATCACTGATGATCTGCAGTCCATAAACGACACACGGAAGACAGGAATAATCGATAGAGAACTTAAAAGGCTAAAGATTGACATAGCATGCCTTCAGGAGACCAGGCTCCCAGACAACGGTTCACTCAAAGAGGCCAATTACACCTTCTTCTGGCAAGGCAGACCGAAAGACGAACCTAGACAGCATGGTGTGGGTTTCGCTGTTAAAAACACTCTTCTACCATCCATTGAACCCCCGTCATCAGGCACGGAGAGGATACTCACTCTAAGACTCAGAACAACTGCGGGCCCAGCAAACATCCTTAGTGTGTATGCCCCAACACTCTATTCAACTCCGGAAGAGAAGGACCAGTTCTATGGAGCGTTAGACCAGGCAATAGCCAGCATCCATAAAGACGAGGCAATCTATCTCATAGGAGATTTCAATGCTAGAGTGGGGAGCGAATCGCCATGGCATCTTGATAATTTTGGAGCATGTTCCTGGGGCTTCCCTGGAAGGATGAAGGAAGTATTAGAGGTTGGCCTGGCATAAGGCCTTGTCTCGCTTCAGTTTGCAAGAAATCCATCAAGCCAGTGTACTTTTTTACCCTTAGTTTTGACTGATTTTGTCGCACAAAATTGAGTGTTTCCCTCCATTTTGATGAAGCTATCCACAAAATATTGGAGGCTGAGTTTTCCAGCACTCAGGAAAGGATTAAATTCGTCTCTGATGGCAAATCGGTAGCCGTAATTACTGCATTTGAGTTACTCTTGTTCTGGGATTCGTGGGTGATGGCCGACGAAAGCTTCTTATACTTGTAGGATTATATTGAAGTTTAATATCTGGTGTCCAGCTTTGTTCCCCATACGGGAATAACACAGGGTAGACCATGGGATCCAAGTTGGGGTCGAGAATGCTGATTCTTTGTGTTTTACTTGCGTGTGAAATTGTTTTGCAGTGTATTATGATGTCCCGTTCAAGAGGAGGTTCTCCATCCGCATTTTGGAAGACGAAAGCCACTTCATTGGACCGTTCAGCATTGTAACGCCTTTGGTCATCGTTTCTATCATGAATGATGGCCACTGCACACTTGTAGATAGTGTATTCCGTAAAGCTGCTTCCGCCAGACATTCTTGTTCTACTTCACACAGCATTTTGCATGCATCTGCAAATGGATTGTTGTCGGTCATGAATGCGGTCAGGAGCGCCATGAGATCGCGGTTGCATGTAGAGTTAGGTCGCATTTGCATCCTTTGTTCCGAAGCTTCATCAGGATCAAGGATATACAGCTGAGCAAATTGACGACGATTATCATTGTCAGGATGCAGGGCCCCAGATCTGTGGTAAATCTGTCCGTGGATGCGAATGCAGTAGGGTCCGTATCCGTGAGGAGGAGCGACTTTAGCACCCATTGACACAAAGGCTAAGGCGCTATTAATATACCTGATGTTGTCCATGAAGTTTTGGGAGTGCTCGTGTTCCCCCGTCATGAGCGTCCTCAGTAAAGGTGATATGCGGATGGGATCTAGCGTCACTTTTTCTTTCTGGCAGCACGTTGTAAATAATTTGTCCGCAGGATGTTCGCCAGGAAAATGTTTGGCCCCGCAGAGTGTGCACAGCAATTGTAAATTGCCACAGAAATGTTGCTGGACGTTGTCATTCATGGAGTCACTTCCGGTGGCTCCATCTAGATGAGGTGCAGGTACTTCCCGGAGTGTAGCTGACCGACGTCGTTTATTAGTGGCTGCTACTTCCCGTCTACGGGACCGTTGTTCGTCGGTTTCACTTGCTCTTCGAATGCGATCTTGTTGGTTTTGCGTTTCTCGTCGTCGGGATGCCTCCTCGTGTGTTTCTGTTCTTTTTCGATTCCTGTTACGTTTTCTATCGGCAATTTCGGCTTCATCGAATGTTCTTTTTTCGAGGCATAGTTGTGTCGTGGCAACACGCGAAGGTTTGTAAATTTTTGGAGTTGAAGAAGAAATAATAAAGCAATGCGAACGTGACATTGACGATGGGTACAGGCGTAGGAGAACGCTGTCATACCTTGAATGCGGCGCAGCAATGTAGTTGGCAGTTGGTCAAGAACCGAAGACCGACACACCGACATCAACCGGTTGGTGGTGACTTACATCATGATTTATAACGGAGACAAACACGCATAGGCTGGTGGCCGATGTTAGACTCAACACAAATGTGTGTTTGTGTTTACACAAATGCTGACGTCACAGGTCCGTGCGTTGTTTCGGTAATTGACATTCTGAGCTAAAACAATGACGTCATCTAATTTTTTTTACGGCGAACATTTTTAATTTATTTATACTAATTTTGCGCGCCTTTCGAGGACCTTTTCGCGCGCCTTTGGGAGGGGAGACACACGCATACTTAGGGCGATTATGTATTAGACGAGCAAAATACCCGTGCTACGCTACGGGGTAGGCACAATAAGAATAACTTTATTTGGTTTTGGGTCTCAAATTCTCCTTACAAATGAATGTAAACGCATCTGAAAATTAGGGTAGTGATAAATCAAACCCCTTCTTAATAAAAACAACGATATGTGTGTCGAGAAAAATAAAAATATTATTAATTTAAATATTACCTATCAATTTCGGTATATCTGCTTTAATATTGCATCATCATTAGCATCCGTGGCTCTACAGCTCATGTAGGCCACTGGCTTGCTCCACCACACCCTTCCAGCTACAGCCCATGTAGGGCCCTGGCCTGCTAAACCACATCCTTCCATTCAGATCGATTGATGGCTTTCTTTCACCATGCTCGAACCCCTTTAATAATGCATGCTATATACTCTACCAGAATGTCGTTGACAGTTACAAAAATCTAACGCGCAAGGCTCACTTTCTTTTCACGTGAATAAAAACATGAAAACAATATCTTTCCACATGATTCCTATGGTTCTTAGAAATAGCTCTCTAAACACCCATTTCATTTATAGTCTAAGCATGAAATTATTTCAAAACGAATATGATATTTTTAGCCAGATAATATTTGTGAATATTGTGGCTTGGCGAGAATAGAAAATATGGTTTATTTGTTTTAAAGGCACATGTTCCTTTAACGTGAATAAAAACATAAGAACAATGCTGCTTTTTAAGAAAATGGTGAGAAATTGATCTCCTGATAAATTTTATGTCAATCATTATATATTCCCAACATTTTTTCTAATCGTAACAATTCACTTTATATCAATCTTTATTCCCGTTTTATACTATTCATCTAATAAACTCAAAACAGCTTGGCACAAGATGAGTTGTTGTCAGTGTGTTTTTTCGACATAACACGCACTTTCTTATGCTAGATACTATTTATAAGTCGAAATACCCGTGATATTTCTTTACACTTGATATATTTACACCTTAAAGAACAGTTTTTACCCGAAGCGTATGTCTTGCAAGCATGGCCTTAGTCAAATGAATAGGATTTTTTTATACGCCAGATATTAATTATGTGAATATTGATGCTAAATTAAGGTATGTATGAGTTAATTTGTTTTAAAGAAACACCTTAAATCACAAGGTTTGAGCTGGAAATGTACCCTGCTGGTTTACTTTAGTTGTACAAAAAGTATTTTCTATTTGGTGGTTGGACACTTCGACACCGGACGGTTCGACCCTGGCGCAATTATAACAATCATGAATGTACGATGAATGTTGACTGGTTATACGTTTACGTACTTTTTCAAATCATCGTAAATTAAACGTTACAAATAACTATTTCAAACTGAATTTAATTTTTAATGCATAATAATATTATGCTGAATTATTTTTATACCAAAAACTAAAAAATAAAAAGTATATATACAAAAAATAATAATAAATTTCTACGGTGTAGATAGAAAGAGGTCGAAACGTCCGGGGTCGAAACATCCTAGGGTTGAAGCGTCCTGTGGTCGAACTGTCCGGGGTCGAATCACCCGGGGTCGAATCGTCCGGGGTCGAACTGTCCGTGGTCGAACCGTCCGAGGTCAAAACCTCCTGGGGTCGAAACGTCCTGGGGTCGAAACGTCCTGGGGAAGAAACGTCCTGGGGANCCCCCCCCCCACACACACAAACTAGCACTAATAGACAACTCTACAGTTTTAACCAAAGCACATACCATACTATTGCATTATTCTAGCAATACGTATTTTTTTAACGTAAGCTTTTTCATTCATCTACCAATTAATCCACAACATCCATTCCTTCACAGTTTATGCATGACGTTTATTTAGGACAAATTGGATTTTTTTTTATAGAGCTGTTTAACACTCATGTGATTGGGATGCGTAGGGTTGCGGAGATTTTTGAATATTGTCTATTTGTTTTTTTTTAAAAACACACGTTGAATCGCAAGGTTTGGGCTTAAAATTTTACACTGCTGGTTTTCTTAATCTTTGCAAAAAGGATATTATCAGTGGCTAAGAAATAGTGCCTCTCAGGGCTCGGCAATATCATAAACTCATGACCCAAGAAATGAAAAGCACCCTTCAAATAGTTCAAAAAAATGCCCCTCTTTATAAAAATTACAATTCCGCTATTTAACCTCACTCTTACAACAGTGTATAACATCAAATAAATTGATATAAAAAAAGCTTCATGACGCCACTTCATTTTTTTACGGCGCGCAAAACCACACGCTCTGTTAATCTCAAAACCAAAATCATTATGATTTTACGTCTATATTTTCAATTTAAAGTAATCAAGAGTTGCGGGGCATAAGGGATTCACACACACACACTGACTGACGTGCGCGCTTAGGCGCATTATATAATATATATATTAGGGTGTTATCGATTAATTTAAATGTAATCGTTAACTTTGAAAAATTACCGAAAGGTTAATGTATAATTTTAATTAAACCTAAAATTATGATGTATGACGTCATTAAACTGAAAATTTGCAGTGAAGTAATAAAAACAGGAAATTGACATTTTTAAAAAATTTATATATAGTCTAGATCTGAGTAGTTTAATATACTGTCAAGGCGTCAAGGAATTTAAATTTTGCTATTGTTAATTAAGTAAAAAATAATATTTAACTTTTTATATAATTTTTCCTTATAAACTGCTTATTTTAAAGTTAACTCTTTTAAAATCTCTTTTTTTTATTGGAGAAGTTAGTACGTAAAAAAAGCAAACTATTATTAATTATTAATCATTAATTATTTATTAATTAATCGAAACCTTTGCGTAACATTTTCTCCAGTTGTAATGGCTATTTTATCAATTAAAATAATTTTAATCGATAATTTTTTACCGATAATCGAGAAATTAATCGTTAATTTCCGCAGCACTAATATATATATTGGTATAGCAGTAGCGCGTTGTACTGTCAAACCAAGGCAATAGAGAGTCACGGGATCTAGTCTCAGTGCTGGCAAGGCTCCCGGGTCATTGAGCTAGGTACGCAATCTTGCTCGTTAGTGGTGGTTACATGAAATTATTGAAAGCTACTTCACTTGCCTTATAGCGTGCCATGGACTGAAAAGGGGTCACTTTACTTATATATATATATANTATATAAATTTTAAATTTCTCAACACATATTTTTGGCTATCTGACAAAACATTTTTACAGGCTTTAACATATTGGTGAACGTCTTCCTATATCTGGTCAGTGGTTTAATCTGGCCTGTTACACCGGTGATTGGTGAGTGGCTGTGCAGTCCTATCCTTGAGTCTTTACCACAGTTTTTACACACGAGTTCTGTGCATCCAAATGTTTTGGAATTTCTCCTAGCTCTTCTGTCTGCAGCCTCCTCCATTCTTCGCTCCTCGGCTACTATGACGCCCTATTTGACAACTGTGCGCCACGTTGATCGGTCTTCTGCCTTACACTCCCAGTCACTTGTGTGTATTTAGACTGCTTTCATGTCCCTTTGACAGACATCTTTAAATCGCAAGCGTGGGCGACCTGTTTTCCTCTTTCCCGAAGCAAGTTCACCAAATAGGAGGTCTTTCGGGATGCGGACGGGACTCATTCTTTTGACATGTCCTAGCCACCTCAGGCGTCTTTCACTAAGAATTCAGAACATGCTTTGGGTATTGGCACGTTGTCTTGCCATTTAATACCAAGTATGCGACGCAGGCATCTCAAATGGAAGCTATTAAGCTGGCTCCTCTTGGGATGTATAAGTGGTCCATGTCTCGCTCCCGTATAGTAGTGTGATGATGACACATGCTCGATAGACGCACACATTTGATTTTCTCCGTTAGCTTGGTATTTTGCCAGACCCGCTTATTTAGTTTAGCCATTGTGGCAGCTACCTTGCCAATTCTGCTGTTTATTTCTTCTTCAATGCACAGTGTGTTGGAAACCTTAGACCCCAAGTAGGTAAAGCTGTTCACAACCTCCAAGTTTTCATTGTCGATATTGATGGTAGGAGGAGGTCGAGTGTCTTGTCTTTTTCAAGCTGATTTGCAGACCAAATTCTTTGCAGGCATTGGAGAAGCTTGACACGAGTTGTTGCAAACCAGTTTCTGCGTGTGCTGTTAGTGCCGCATCATCCGCAAATAGTAGCTCACGAATTAGGACATCTTTCGTTTTGGTCTTGGCTCGGAGGCGGGCAGTGTTGAAAAGTCCTCCATCAACTTTGGGGACAGACAATTTTTTTCAGTATTTGGAATAGCCCTTTGCGACTGACGAAATCAAACGCTTTTGTAAGGTCCACAAAGCAATGTGTAGTGGCATCTACTGCTCTCTGCATTTTTCATGGAGCTGTCGTATGGAGAACACCATGTCTATGGTAGACTGACCGGACCGGAAACCGCACTGAGATTCTGGATAGACACGGGATGCTAGGCTCTGTAAACGTGTTAATATGACACGGGAAAATGCCTTTCCTACAATACTAAAGAGTGAAATACCGCGATAATTATTGCAATCACTCCTATCACCTTTGTTTTTATTTAGTGTCACTAGATTTGCATCCTTTAGGTCTTGGAGGATGTAGCCCTGTTCCCAGCAGAGGCACAGAACCTCGTGCAATGGTTGGAGTAAAGCTGTCTTGCCACTCTTTAGAGCCTCTGGTGGTAGACTGTCACTTTGGGTATACTCATAGGTAATGCTATAGGGGATGTGTGGGCCTATAAATGTTGGGTATACTCATAGGTAATGTTATAGGGATGTGTGGGCCTATAAATGTTGGGTTTATTCATAGGTAATGTTATATGGATGTATGGGCCTATAAATGTTGGGTTTATTCATAGGTAATGTTATAGGGATGTGTGGGCCTATAAATGTTGGGTATACTCATAGGTAATGTTATAGGGATGTGTGGGCCTATAAATGTTGGCTATATTCATAAGTAATGTTATAGTGATGTGTGGGCCTATAAATGATGGGTAGATTTATATATTTATTGGTGGTGGAAAGGGGGGGGGGTGATTTAGCTTTGTTATAGCCCAAAAACATTATCTTGTAGACAAACAAATGTAAGCCAATATTTTTACATATTTTTTCCATTATTGCCTATGGAAGTAACATTGCGGTTTGAGAACATGTTATACTGTAGCGTTTCTCATTATTGAAATCATCCTCTGAATGCCACCCTCCCCTCACCCCTATTTATCACCTCTGTTAGATAAAAAAAAAATTGACAGAAATGTAAAAATCTTTAAAGTGTCTACTTCTCAAAACATTGTCTCAAAAACAGGACCGTCCACTACCCCCGCGGTTATTGAGGATATGTGATGTATGATAGGAAAAAAAACACACACACACTTAAATTTGAACACATAACAGCAGAGACTTGAACAAGCTATAAATTCAAGGGACACCACTCGAAAATTGGAAATATGCCCGTCAATGGAAAGAAAGTCTACAGAGTATTATAAAAGGCACTTAAGAATGATATTTGACATTTGATATCCTTTATCTGGATTCTGGTCCGTAGAGGGCATTTCCAACCCTAGCTCTCCCTAAAACACTCACTCACACACACACACACACACACACACACATACACACACACACACACACACCTCACACACACACACACGTGCGCGGCGTGCGCATACATAATAAGCACCGTCAATATTACCCTTTACCTAAATACATAGGAGCACATTGCTGGGAAAAATTATTTGAATATTGTAAAATTGTTAATAATCAATCGTCCAATCATCCTGTACTCCACTACGGCTGCTCTTCCTTCCACAACTATGTCTTTCCTGAGTACAAACGGGTATACCCGATACAAAGCTGGGCATGGTATACTATCCACTTGGTAGAACGGCACAAAGTGTCTGGCCATGTGATCGAAGTCACGGCTGACGCACTTATCTGGCGTGTAAACGGTCCGGCAGATGTCCTCAAGCCTGGCCGGGACCGGCACGAGCAGGCCTTCGTACGGGCGGTTGACCAGAGGGAAGACCTCGGACTTTTTGAACACGATTCTGTTTTTCTTGAAGTGGGTCATTGCCCAAATGTAATGAGAGTCCTCGTTGTAGAAAAAAATATCAATGAAAGGAAATCGTATGAAGTCTTCGCCTTTCCAGAGCGGGGAGTTTCTCCAGAAGAACTTGAACATCATATTGTTGTCAGTGTGAACATCGAAGTGAGGAATACAGTGAAGGATCTGAATGGAAGATGGAAAGAATTGGTAATACTAGCGGGTGGTTGGTGGTTGAATTGCTAGGCGATGATTGTTGGTTGTATTACTATCGATGATTGTTGGATGTATTGCTAGCGATGATTGTTGGTTGTATTACTAATTACTAGCGATGATTCTTGGTTGTATTACTAGCGATGATTGTTGGTTGTATTACTATCGATGATTGTTGGATGTATTACTATCGATGATTGTTGGATGTATTGCTAGCGATGATTCTTGGTTGCAAAAGTAACGGTGATTGATGGTTGTGATAGTAGCCATGAATGTTGGTTGTTAAATTGGTTGAAATGTTCCCTTTAAGCTGCATGGCTGCGCGGCTGCGCAGATATCTGACAGACGCTGCTCAGCAGTTTAGAATTGACGCTGCTCAGCAGTTTAGAATTACCGCTCATTAAAGTTTGTTAAATATAGCACAAAAAATTGTTTCTATGCAACTTTTCCCACGAGATATTTACTCTGCACACGCACCAACGGTCCTTAGAGGGGACATTGTTTAGGGACAGGGGTATACAAGAAATTCCTTTCGTTACACAAAGTTGGGGTTAAAGTTGTTTTAGGTTTTGTGTTAAAGTTATAGACGTTCACAACTTTGATTATGACAATGGAGTGATCTTGATACAAAATTATTTGTTTTTTTTTAATCTCATCGCATAAAGTCATTTTCAGCACATACAGTAAAAACTAATTCTGCAACTGAAAACATTAACAGTTAAAGACTTGGAAGGCAACCACTGCGTCGTGTCAAAATAATAAATTTAAACCTTTCCGTCATGATAATTTTCAAGTGAACTTTAATGAAGTATGTGCAGTCAAAATACAGACCTGCTTCACTTTGAGCCAATCGGAGACGTCCATGCAGATGTCCATGTCGTCATCCCACGGAATGAAACCATGGTGACGATACACTCCCAGCATGCTACCCTCACACAGGAAGTACGTCACGTTGAAGAGGGACATGGCGCGGGTGAATACCTTGAAGGTCAGCATCATTTCTCTCTGCCATTGTCCACTCATGGACGGTCTAAAATGTTCATATCTGCCAATAAATTTCATCAAATGGTTCTCAACGACTTTCCTGTCATTTAACACTGAATAAGCTCCATTAAGAACATCATTAAGGACATCATCAAGCACATCATTAAGGACATCAAATTACCACACGCTTTATAAACTCGTCTGACGTCAGCATTTATGCAAACCGGCACCAAGAAACAGCTAATGAATTGGTCAACACAGAAAAGTGTGACTGAAAGTTATCACTATAGCACAACTTCTGCTTTAAAGCGACAATAGTGATTTGTAGCAACGATTTCACCACTACTGATTTGTAGCAACGATTTCACCACTACTGATTTGTAGCAACGATTTCACTACTACTGCTTTGGGGCCGTCCATAAATGACGTTACGCGATTTTGGCCGATTTTTACCCCCTCCCCCCCTACGTCACGCGTCGTCACAAAATCGTCGACCCCCCCTCAAAAAGTTCGTCACAAAACTTTGACCCCCCCCCACCTAAAAAAAAATTTTAAAAAGAAAATTTTTTTTTTTAAAATTCTATTTGAAAATAAGAATGTTTCAAATCACATTTTTTGTCATTTAAGTATTTATTTATTGTAGGTCTACATTGTATTATCGTAACATGAGTGAAGCTATGTAAAATATATTAAATAAATTAAATAACTTGTAAGCCAGTGATTCTCAAACTTTTTAGTATCAGACGACCAGCAAGAATTTTTCCATTTCACCAGGTACCATTGCATTCTTTTCCAGTTTTGACCTGATTTTCTCTCTACTTATTTGATAGCATAATGAGCCCCTACACAGCTTAAAGCCCTATAAGATTAAGTATGAATTCGGCTTGTTTTATATATTACATTTTTAAAAAAAATGTTTAGTTGCCATGGCAAAGCAAGACAGCTAACGAACAATGCAGCGGTAATGTCAAAAACCATTGATATGATTAACCTTCGCGATTAAGCTCGCGAATGTGACTATTGATATTACAAGGATCATTGCATTGTTTATAGACCTAGAATATATAGATACAAGACAATTCCTCAAATTGATTTCGATCTTCTAATGACAGTTTCCCTGCTAAGTATATGCACATCAAAGGCATTTGATCTAAAATTATCACATTGATATCACATCTCATGTTTTCTAACAATTATTAGGTTTGCGCTGGAAGAGGAAAATGGCCCATTCTGTATGAATCCCACATTTGTGCTGGAAAGTAGGGTGTCATCTTGTGCGTCGCAAAATACAGTAATTCTTGCGAGCTGAGGACTGAAATACTATGACATTATTAAAATATCCAACATTATCATAACTTCTAACTCCGAAGCTCACAAGTTATTTCACGTACGTCACACAACAGTTGTAAATATAATGTCATCAATAAATTATCTCATTTGGGGTAAAAAGGGAACTCTTGGGGGTAATGCTCAATCATTGTGGGCATATAAAATTTGCTAGAATCCGCTACTTTTGGGTTAACAGTTTTGTTAATATAAACTTTTATAATTTTAATATTTAGGTATCCTATTGAACCGGTCCGTTTTTTTTCAAACCGTTTAACTTTTTTAACCGGCCTTCAAAAAAAAAAATGTTTTAAAATCCTTAGATTATATTTTATTTTTATGCATACAAATTAAGCATTGACTATAAATCATTACTTGTAACTTCTTTGTTTATA
>MUZC01000534.1:456271-474250 GCA_002072015.1 Radix auricularia | reverse complement strand
ACGACATCGGAGGATGCCTTCGAGAATTAAAAAGAGATGCAGAACTTTCTCCATAAGAAGAAATTGCACCTGCTATGAACAGCGAAATTGATAAACCCCAACAGGAGATATCAATACGGATTTTACGTCTTAAACAACCTAAACAACAAATTTGGATTTTTACTAGTTACTAGACGTCAAATCTCTTCTTGCTGAAACAAAAGTCGATACGCTTCATTATAATTGCTTAGATTTTGCTAATTTCTACGAATTGTGTACAGAAATCAAAGACTAAAAAATGATGCTCAGTACCCGGACTGAAGTTCTACCGGAAACTACTTTGGATCTTCTAGATGTTATTGTTTCATGTGGAGATGACTTATTTCCGAATCTGCGCATTTCACTTCAAATACTTCTAAAAATTGCTGTTTCAACTAAAAGCTGTGAGCGGTCCTTCAGCAAAGTAATCCTTATTTTGTCTTAATTACGTGCTTCAATGGATCAAGATCGTCTGGATGATCTTGCACTCCTTAGCATCGAAAGAGAACACTTGAGAATATCAATTTTAACAGCGAGATTGACGACATTCAAATCAAGGAAGATCAATTTATTTTAGATTATGTCTATTCGAGTCATGAATAATTAGTAGAGTATTTTTTTTTTCAAATAAATTGTTTATAATCGTATAGAGAATTATTAGTCTGTATTGTTATTTTTGTATTTCATTAAAATATCATTTGCTTCAAAAAATGAACCTTATAAACCGTAAAATTTCAAATTTTTCTTGGGGGCTCAGTGAGCCCCCAGAATTTTTCGGTCCGTCAAGGGGCGCAGAATTTGTGTCTTGCCCCCGGGCGCACATGACCCTAGCTACGCCACTGGGTGGCAAGTAGCTAACCACAGTGCACATGTTTCCAGATCAACAATGTGTCGCAGTTATCTTCGCATCCGAGGTTCATTCGCGTTGTTCTGATTACATCGTGATGTAGTTTGTGTCTGTTCACCCCCCCCCATCCCACCAACTTTCTTTGCACTATCAATGAACAAACCTCCGGCGTATGTTATGCCGCGGGCATCTAGTTGAATATATTCTACAGAATAAAACTTTCAAAAAAAAATAAATTTGACTTGCAAATAATAACTTTACCTTTTATCGTTGCGCCTTCACTTTCAACACAACAAAAGAAAAGAAAGTGAACACACAGAAAGGAAGGACGTTTCCCGAGAGATAAAACTTGCCACTCAATCTTCTGCTAATCATCTAAAGATGTGACGTAATATCTGAATGCTGTTGTCTGGTTCAATCACAAATCTACAATACGTCTGACTGTGTTAGTGAGAATCGTTCTGGTTTGTCCCTTACAGCTTAAGATGGCCGAGCCAAGAAAAAGGATGTCAGTAGTTTAGTTGACATTTCCTGTCTCAGTCAATTGCCGCACAAAGTAATAATTTTCTAATAACTTCGACCGTACACAGCCGCGCGAAGTAAAAGTTAAAATTCTAAGAATGTTAGTTGTCATTTTATCAGTTCATTCGTCTGTCATGTCTAATTGTGTTAAGCGGGACGTGGTGGTCGAGAGGTAGCGCTCTCGTCTGTCATACTGATGGTCACGAGTTCGAATCCACACGAAAGTGAGGATTTGTTCTCGGGACCTGAGGAGTCCCCGAGTCACCCAGCTCCGAATGGATACCTAACTAGACAATAGTTAGGCGGCTGGGGCAATGCGTGGAATCCCTATAGCCGTGGCCTGTGACCGCTGCATCACTTGCCAACAGATCATCTCTCATGGTCTGTGGACGCAATTATCTTCTGCATAGAAGGAGCGTCTATATATCTAAGATATAAGATAAGATATAAGCGGGGTAAGTCACATGTCATGTGCGTTAAACATGGGCCGACTCGTGCAGAGTGCGTTAAACGGTTTCTAACCTAACTTAACCCTTAAGTAAAATAATTACCTGTATGAAGAAGATGAATGACGTCTCTATGACGTGGTTTCTGACTGGCTAAAAGTAAGGCCGTCTCGATGACGTCGTTTCTGACTGGCTCAAGTTAAGGCCGTCTCGATGACGTCGTTTCTGACTGGCTAAAGGTAAGGAGTGTAAGTTGACTGCATTAGTTTAAGGCCGTCTTCATTACACCTTTGTCTAATCCATAATTTCAATATACACGTTAACACGTATTCTAGATGCAAAGAACCTCACAATACCCACAATAAAAGGTATAATAAATACATGATATCAACGAGTTCTCCCCTAAGAGAACACACCAAAAGACGGCGTTGAGACGAGCAGCGATCCACCACACAACACATTCACTCCTGGTCGCGACACCCCCTGACCTGCCCAACCCTCCCATCATCATCAACACGATCCACCGCAAAACCCATTAGGGCCATGTACCATGATCGTTATATCAACTATATTGGTCATGTTGATGAGTTAAGTGAGTGATACCACGTGAAAACGATCAAATTACCCCAGGTGGGTCGCAACATTAAGGTGGGTCGCAACATTAAGGTTTGTCGCAACATTAAGGTGGGTCGCAAGTCGCAACATTAAAGTGGGTAGCGCCATCCAGACATAAACACAAGCCCATCTGTTCGAGCTGCTGTTGGCTGTAAAAAAAGCGGGGCGCCTGTTAAATCAACCACCCCCTTCCAACTAGCTTAATAAGGAGAACCTTCAAAATGACGCCCAGGGAGGTACATTTCACATGCTTTACATGATAGTCTTCTGTCTTCCATTGTAGCTCTTGTAGCGTGGTCCACATCTTATACCCCTAACGATCTGGAAAGTATGTTGGAGCAGATGTTCAGTAGCATGGCTCACCATATGCTAATGAGTACGCGGCGCGGATTAGAGTGGTATTTAAATATGGACTTAACGAATTCAGTTCTTGTTTTTATCGTGTCATGCAAAACATGACTTTACCATCGTTAACATATGTTGTACAATGAACATTCGGTCTGTTGTACCATTAACATTTGGTCTGTTGTACCATGAACATTTAATGTGTTGTACCATAAACATTTGGTCTGTTGCACCATGAACATTTGATATATTGTACCAAAAACATTTGATATGTTGTACCATAAACATGTGGTCTGTTGTACCAAGAACATTTGATATGTTGTACCATAAAAATGTGGTCTGTTGTACCATGAACATTTTGATCTGTTGTACCATATACATTTGGAATGTTGTACCATGATATGTTGTACCATGAACATTTGATCTATTGTACCATGAACATTTGATCTACTTAATTATGAGCATTTGACCTATTGTACTATGAACATTTGATATATTGTACCATAAACAATTGATCTGTTGTACCATAAACAATTTATGTATTGTACTTTAAACATTTGATCTATTGTACTATAAACATTTGATCTATTGTACTATAAACATTTGATCTATTGTACCATAAACAATTAATCTATTGTACTATAAACATTTTATCTGTTGTACCATAAACAATTGATCTATTGTACTAAAAACATTTGATATATTGTACTATAAACATTTGATCTATTGTACTATAAACATTTGATCTATTGTACCATAAACAATTAATCTATTGTACTATAACATTTGATCTGTTGTACCATAAACAATTGATCTATTGTACCATAAACATTTGATCTATTGTACTATGAACATTTGATCTATTGTACTATAAACATTTGATCTGTTGTACTATAAACAATTGATCTATTGTACCATAAACAATTGATATATTGTACCATAAACAATTGATCTATTGTACCATAAACAATTGATCTATTGTACCATAAACATTTGATCTATTGTACTATTGAAATTTGTTCTATTGTACCATGAATATTTGAACTATTATACCATGAACATTTTATCTATTGTACAATGAATTTTTGATCTTTTTGTACAATGAATATTTGATCTTTTTGTACCATGAACATTTGATCTGCTGTACCATGAATATTTGATCTATTTGATCTATCCAATAATACATAAAATGAATACATGGAACATAAACTGATCAGGTGCACACTTATCAGAATTTATAAATATATTTATTTGCACATAAAAATATTACTAGGCAATCGCCAAAAAAATTTTCAGCAAAAAATAACATATCTGTAGATAAAATTAAGAAAATAGAGCTTACGCAAATAAATTCATGTTTACAATTCTCGATAAATAGACAATCTTAAAAACATTGATTATCAATCTTCGTCATGTTACTTCCAAACGTGTTCTTGTTGTCTTCCTTGCCACACTTCACAATGGTTTTTTTTTTTATTGTCTTTGTTTGTTGCTCTGTTGTAACAGTAAAAATATGTGGCAACACGCATCTTAATTCAAACACTTCTATAATTTATTTAACAATGCATGCAAATCTTAATACCGAATTTAGCATATAGTGTCCATAGAATCAACATAGCATCAATAATAAATAACATTTCGTATTGAATTTTAAAAGTAAACCAATAAGTGTTGATGTTGTAGACATAATACTCTGCACATATTTATTTGATTGCATATGATTGTATATCATTTTAATCTTGCAACATACAAAGGCTTATTCGATACAAATAAACATGGAATGTAAAGCTAATTCGATTTATATTAAAATGGAATGTAAAGCTATTTATATACATATAAATATTACATGTAAAGCTAGTTCGATACATATAAAAATCGCATGTAATTTAAGCCAATTCAATACATATCAAAAATGCATATAAAGCTAATTTGATACAATTTTAAACTGGTATGAAATTTTTAAAAATATTTTAGGAATTGTGTTAAGAAAAATAATAATTTAGGTTTACAATGGAAGAACATATCATGAAAGATAATCTCAATTATCTGGCTCATTTATTTCCCCTTTGCATTAAGAATTTTCTCATCTTTCCAAGAATTACCGGTAAAATTGTTGAATGGCTTTTTACCATGAAAAATTTCAGTTTTATTTTTAAAATTTTTCTACACACGAAGAAAAAAATAATTCAAAACATTTTTATAAATTGCCGTTAATCTTCTTTTTTTTTTGAATTGTTCAAATCAAAGTCAGCAAATTTGAAACTAGAGAATTTTTTAATAAATAATTAAGGCATTAAGACGGGGAAGGTGACTGGTTTGCATACAGTGGACGGTAAGTTGACACTTTTTTCATATATCAAAAGTTTAGTAAAGCTTATATTGCACTGCATTTATACACATAATTTTATGTGTATACCAGACAAGCTCTGGTTCAATCGCTTCAATTGTAGTGTCGTTTGATCAGTCTTTGTGGTGTGTATTCTAAACAAAGTTGTCTCAATAGCCGTTCTAAATAGCCGTTTAGATAATTGTCGGAATAAGAAAGCAGCAATCAGAGTTAAGTATTTATCAAGCTCAGCAGAATCACAATAATTTGTTAGCTCTGTAACCAAGGCACGATTAATAAGATAAAATCATACTAGTAATCATTTGATACAAAACTGCAAGATCTGATCTATGCATAAATAAAATCGAACAAGTAATCTTAACATATAAAACAGCAAGATCTATGCAAACATTCTTCTTTTCAACAATCAGATCTATGCATACATTCTTCTTTTCAACAATCAGATCTAGGCATACATTCTTCTTTTCAACAATCAGATCTATGCATACATTCTTCTTTTCAACAATCAGATCTATGCATACATTCTTCTTTTCAACAATCAGATCTATGCATACATTCTTNATTCTTTTCGAGTTCTGAATGGGCCAGGATTTTTTTGAAGCCTGAGATTGTCTGAAGATGTCAGAGATGATTGACAGTTGTCATAAATCACTTAACAGTGGTAAACTTTGTATTAAAAAAAGATGAGCCATGGGTCCCATAAAAAATAATGAGGTTTTTTTTAGCCTTTAGAAGCGTTTTCGTATAATGTAAAGTAGTTCAATGGAGGTTAATAATGTGATGTGATGTGGGGGATATCATGCTCACAAAACGTATCTTCTGCCATGCTGAGACAAATGTCTTGTAGCACTCTTAGCTTTTGTCATAGACTGATGGATGTCATGTAACACACTTCTGTCATGCCATGACAGATGTCATGTAGTACACTTCTGTCATGCCATGACTATGACAGATGTCATGTAACACACTCCCCTTTGAGAGATGTAATGTAGCCATTTTCTCTTGTATATTCTGGCACATAAATACAGGCGAACATTTCTCATTCCTGTTAGATCTGACATCTATCCTCCTGTAAGATTCCCCCCCCCCCCAAATGCAAACTCAGATCTAGTGATGTGTTGGTCTCGTCTCTCATCTGACACAGGCGAAATGTCTCGCTCCTCCTCAATGAAAATTTGTAAAGTTACTCAAGACCCTCTTGCCCGTTTGTCTCACCTCCAGGGTGGCCTGCCTGCCGTTGACGACGACCTCCCTCCGCTCCACGAATGGGTAGATCTTTTTAAACACGGCGCACGGCACGTACTGGTAATCGTAGAACGGAATCAGTACTCGGTCGTTGAGGTGGTCGTAGTCCCTGCTGACGCACACGCCCGGGTCGTACATCGTTCGGCACATGTGCTCAAACTTCCTGGGCAGGGGCACCGTCATGTCCTCGAACGGGCCCCTCGTCAGCGGGAAGATGTCCCCCTTCCGGAAGACGATTCGGTGTTTCTTGATCCTGGAGAGCGCCCAGATGTAGTCGCCGTTCTCGGTGAAGAAGAAGATGTCGAGGTACGGGACCCGCAGGAGCTCCTCTCCCTTGATGAGCGCCGACTGTTTCCAGAAGAATTTGTACATCATGTAGCTGCGCGTGTCGACATCAAAGTCGGGGATACAGTGGAGTATCTGAAAGCCGATTGGTTGAAGAAAAAAAAAAACCCAATAATTATTTTTTTTGGTAAGATTATCATTTAAAAAGGATTTGAATTTTAAAGGGAGGTAATATATATTTTTTAATAAATCATAGAACAGGTTTAATAGAAGGGATTACTTCCCTTCGGAGCTAGGACATGATTTGTAATCCCCTTCAATAAGAGTTTTGATGAACTCTTAAAAAAAAAAGTCTGACCAACTCTGATGAACTGTGCACCACAGTGGCAAAAAATATGTTGTTAGTTACGTTAGTGTTGTCCGCAGCTGCTTCAAAAAACAATTAAAATGGCTGATTTATAACTTTTTAATTTACAAAAAAAAAATGAAATCTTAGCTACAAGAATATCTTGTTATACGTGAACTGCTCAACAGTGTCATCATGTTAAATTTATAAAACTAAAAATAGTAGCATTTAATTAAAAAAGCTAACGTTAGATACGGGTTAATTAATTTGTCAAGTGGATGACGCAAGTCACAATAGTGACGTCAGCACGAGGGGTAAAGGTTAAAGGTTGTTGTGCAGATAAAACTAAATGTGACGCAAGAAAAGCGGGATCATTTGTTAGCAGTGTAGCCACGCACAAAAATAAGTGTTCTCAAATTAACAGTGTAGCCACACACAAAAATAAGTGTTCTCAAGTTAGCAGTGTAGCCACACACAAAAATAAGTGCTCTCAAGTTGGCATGGCGTTATATTGGCAATGTCAAATTCCTTCAACCAGTCCAGACGCACCCTTAGATTTTAACTCCGACCTACCACTTCACCCCCACCTCCCACAATGTAGTAAAAAGGTTGTTCAATGAATGTACTCAAATTTTTTGTATTCATTACCATTGCCATATTTAGAAACGTTGGACTAATTATTCCAAGGAAATTATTGATGACGCAATCAACAACAAAATTAAAGTTCCGAATTTATATCAAAGCTCTTAGTAAATAAACACTACAGTGGTAGGATTGAACCAGACGTTACGTTTATTTAAGGTGAATCAAACTAAAATATCGTTCAACATTGTTGCGCAAGGTATGTTCTGTAAATTGTACCATGAACCGAATTTGTTGAAGTTAGCTTGTAACAGTTAGAGGCACTTTGGGCGCCTCGGAAATGCGCCTCCCTCCTTATAATAAATACAAGTCACAAATGATAAAAATGAACACACTCGGCCGTCTTCTTAATCAACCAAAGAACACTCTCCAACCCCCCCCCCCTTTTTTTTTCCATTTGCACCAAGGAAATAAGGCGCATTCGTCATTTGCGGTGTCTGGTGTCTGTTCTCAGCAAAATTGGACTCAATGTGTCTCTCCAACTATTGACACGACATGTATGTCAATAAGATTTATTCAAGGGGACCAAGGTAGTCAACTCGGTCAGTAAGGCAAGCTCGCACTATTTACTTAATGAGGGCGGAGAGATCTGCACGAGAAAAGGGTGGCAACCGAAGCTAGAGAACCGGTGGCCTAATACGAGAAAGTGGTGACCTAGTAGACATACGGTTTGGTGTGGTTGGGGGGAGGGGGGGTAAAAAAGAAAACTTATTACATTTCAAGTGAATTTTCGAAGGGTAACCAAATTTCAGCAAACGCATGGTACGGTTCCCATCTTTTTAATCGAGTTGGGGAACAGCAGGAGACATTGGCCTGGTTAAGACGCTTTAGCCAATACTAGACTTTCTTGTAAAAAAAAATAATCTTTAATATTAAAAACATTACTTTTTCTTACGGAATACACACAAAAATTGTCCTTTGACAACTTATGAAATGCGGTACACGCAGTGGCGTCGCTAGGGGGGTGCGGAGGGGGCGGGCCGCCCCGGGTGACAAATTAGCCCCTACTTTCAGATTTATGTTGCAATGTATCAATGCTCTCTCTTCCTACAGAACTTATACAGCTAGGTGTGGTAGGGCCATGTTCCCCGTTTTAAAATCCCTTATATTAACGTCACCGGTTTGTCTGAGAAACAAAAGTAAAAATTGACCCACTGCCCGTGATGCTATTGAGCTGAAATTTAGCACATGGACTTTTGTCACCTAAAAATGCATTATTTCAACATTTCAGATCGATTGAATGTGCCGCAATTAAATTAATGAACATTTAAATTATATCTGGGAATCTATATACACCGTAAATTTTGTGCAAATCTTTCGCGCGATGCGTAATATAGCCCAACAACCTTTTCAATGTTTTCCTGTCGTGCGGAGCGGTGCATATTATTTTAAACAAACTTTTACAATATTTTTCCGATCTGTAAATGTTTATGCTAGTTGGTCGCGCGGTGCGTATTATCAATATGCATAATTTGCTATGCATGTCCCTCCGTTCATAACGCTACTAATATTAGAAAGCAGCGCACCCCTTTTTAAAAAGGCCTAGAAAAAAATTACTGCAAAAAATATAACTCTTTTTGAACGTCCGCATGAAATTGTTCAATGTGAAAATAAATAAATAAAATTTAAATAAATGACAGTTCTATATTACATTATTTTTTTATTCGGATGTGTATTTTTTAACATAATAGATTTCAGCTGAAATAATTTTATTTTGAAAAAATCAGTTATTTTTTAAGGTTAATACTCTGGTATTGAACATAATCAATACTTTTAGGAAATTTATAAGGTCTTATTTATACGGTATTTATAGTCCAAAACTGTGTTTTTACGGGTTGTTTACTACTGTACTTATACAACTAGGGGTGATGGGTGGGGTGCTTGGCGAATTTTAAAATATGATTACAATTATTATGATCAGGCATATTGTAGAATAATTTCTAATATGGGTGTAAATTACTATCTGTTGAAGAAAAAGGTTCTATAAATCTACCTCAATTGACTTGTAGTGACCATCACCCGCCAATATATGAATCGTCCTGATCTATTTGACTCTAAGCCTAAGCCAATCAGAACTGTCCTGTTTGTCAATTAGAATAATCGTAACAGGCTTGATTTTCAGCCTGTTGGAATGAACCAACAAGAATATTCCTTACCTGTTTCACTCTCAGCCAATCGGAACCGTTCATACATAGGTCCATGTCGTCGTCCCACGGTATGTAACCATGGTGACGGTAGGCTCCCAGCATACTCCCCTCGCACAGGAAGTACGTCACATTGAACTTCTTCATAGCCAGTGCGAACACCTTGAATGTCAATCTCAGTTTCCGCTGCCACTCACCAGACATAGGCGGCTTGAACGATCCATATCTGGTGGAGATAGACAGATAAATATAGACTAGAACTATCTTTATCTGGTGGAGATAGACAGATAAATATAGACTAGAACTATCTTTATCTGGTGGAGATAGACAGATAAATATAGACCAGAACTATCTTTATCTGGTGGAGATAGACAGATAAATATAGACTAGAACTATACATATATGTTGGAGATAGATACACACATATAGACTAGAACTATCTTTATCTGGTGGAGATAGACAGATAAATATAGACTAGAACTATACATATATGTTGGAGATAGATACATAAAGATAGACTAGAACTAGCAATATCTGTAGGAGATAGATACACAAATATAGACTAGTACTAGCCATATATGTAGGAGATAGATAAACAAATATAAACTAGTACCATCTTTATCTGGTGGAGATAGATACAAAAATATAGACTAGAAATAGCAATATCTGTAGGAGATAGATACACAAATATAGACTAGAACTAGCAATATCTGTAGGAGATAGATACAGAAATAAAGACTAGCACTAGCCATATATGTAGGAGATAGATACACAAATATAAACTAGTACTATCTATATCTGGTGGAAATAGATACACAAATATAGACTAAAACTAGCCATATCTGGTCGAGATAGATATACACATATAAACTAGTACTATCTATATCTGTAGGAGATAGATACGCAAATATAGACTAGCACTAGTCATATCTGTAGGAGATAGATACACAATGTTACACTATTACCATTCGTATATAGTGGAAATAGACGCACAAAGGAGAGATTGAGTTAGGGTTTAGATACAAATATACTAGGGTTTGGATACAAATATACTAGGGTTTGGATACAAATATACTAGGGTTTGGATACAAATATACTAGGGTTTGGATACAAATATGTTAGGGTTTAGATACAAATATGTTCTTATACTTGAAAGATCCATATCAACACAAGAGCTAGATGTCAATATCTAAAGAGGTACATAACAAGAACGTGTTTATTTTTCACCACATCCTTTGAGCAAGTTAGTTGAATTTTTGTTGGGTTTTTGTCAGAGGCGTCACTAGGGTTGGTGTCACCCGGGATGGTAGCTCATGGTATCACCCACTCGTGATTTAACCCTTTGAAATCCTCCGAGTTTTCCTGTACCAAATAACGGGAATATATAGAATTTTACGGTCTGGTGTCACCCCCCTGATGGTGTCTCCCGGGGTGGCCCGCCCCCTCCGCACCCCTAAGCGACGCCACTGGTTTTTGTTGCGCATAACATGGGAACTTCTAGTTTATTTTTCTTAATACTCTCGGTAAAGATACTTTTCGGTCCGATAAAAATATTTATGTACAATTTTTTAACAATTATATAAAAGTGACTGAAAATTATTGTCTTCATTAATTAGGTTGTTTAGAATATTAAAATATTTCCTGTCACTCCAATATGTGAAACACATAACATAAGCTTTCTTAACTACATTTCTTTATTTACATCCTTACCCACCAATCAGATCATTTCTTACATCATTACCCACCAATCAGATCATTTCTTACATCCTCACCCACCAATCAGATAATTTCTTATATCCTCACCCACCAATCAGATCATTTCTTAATCCTCACCCACCAATCAGATCATTTCTTACATCCCCACCCACCAATCAGATCATTTCTTACACCCCCACCCACCAATCAGATAATTTCTTACATTCCCACCAACCAATCAGATCATTTATTACATCCTCACCCACCAATCAGATCATTTCTTGCATCCTTACCCACCAATCAGATCATTTCTTACATCCTTACCCACCAATCAGATCATTTCTTACATCCCCACCCACCAATTAGATCATTACTTACATCCCCACCCACCAATCAGATCATTTCTTACATCCCCAAACACCAATCAGATCATTTCTTACATCCTCACCCACCAATCAGATCATTTCTTACATACCCACCCACCAATCAGATCATTTCTTACATCCTCACCCACCAATCAGATCATTTCTTGCATCCTTACCCACCAATCAGATCATTTCTTACATCCTCACCCATCAATCAGATCATTTCTTACATCCTTACCCACCAATCAGAGCCACGCTGTCACCTACTTCTCTTGTATGAGTGCCACATCCTCGGGGCTTGTCCCATAGACCTCCGGGTGCGAGGCGATGTCGAGAAAATAATCCCTGTCATAAGCCGGAAGAGTGTCAACACCTGACACAAGACTCTGCCAATCAACTGTGCTCATCTGTCCCTAGAAGGATCAAAACAAACACGAGTGTCAGGTTCATTCTGATGGGGGCAATATAGTTTAGCTCTTTAGTGAGTCTCGTCAGAGAATATAGTTTAGCTCTTTAGTGAGTCTCGTCAGAGAATATAGTTTAGCTCTTTAGTGAGTGTCGTCAGAGAATATAGTTTAGCTCTTTAGTGAGTGTCGTCCGAGAATATAGTTTAGCTCTTTAGTGAGTGTCGTCAGAGAATATAGTTTAGCGCTTTAGTGAGTGTCGTCAGAGAATATAGTTTAGCTCTTTAGTGAGTGTCGTCAAAGAATATAGTTTAGAGCTTTAGTGAGTGTCGTCAGAGAATATAGTTTAGCTCTTTAGTGAGTGTCGTCCGAGAATATAGTTTAGCTCTTTAGTGAGTGTCGTCAGAGAATATAGTGTGCGCTTTAGTGAGTGTCGTCAGAGAATATAGTTTAGCTCTTTAGTGAGTGTCGTCAGAGAATATAGTTTAGAGCTTTAGTGAGTGTCGTCAGAGAATATAGTTTAGCTCTTTAGTGAGTCTCGTCAGAGAATATAGTTAAGCTCTTTAGTGAGTGTCGTCAGAGAATATAGTTAAGCTCTTTAGTGAGTCTCGTCAGAGAATATAGTTAAGCTCTTTAGTGAGTCTTGTCAGAGAATATAGTTAAGCTCTTTAGTGAGTCTCGTCAGAGAATATAGTTTAGCTCTTTAGTGAGGGGCGTCAGAGACTATAGTTTAGCTCTTTAGTGAGTGTCGTCAGAGACTATAGTTTAGCTCTTTAGTGAGTGTCGTCAGAGAATATAGTTTAGCTCTTTAGTGAGTGTCGTCCGAGAATATAGTTTAGCTCTTTAGTGGGTGTCGTGATTGAATATTCAGTGAATGTCGTCAGAAAACCTCGTTAGTAAATGTCGTCATTGAAAGTTGTCTGAGAATGTCGTCTGTGTATTTCTCATTAAACCCTTAAAGGGTTCTGTAGGAATTTCAGTATGTAGGTAGTCTTTTTTGTTGTCGTTGTTGGTGTTGCCATTCCCTGGCCAAACGTCAGTTCTGACCGGTGTGCAAACACGTCTGCCTCTTGTAACTAGAGAACATCTGGTTTGTCAAACTGATGGCACGTGGCTCTATCGCCACATGTAAATACAATTCCTTAATATTAAACGCTTAGATACGTGTGTAGATTGGCAAGAAACCAACTTTCCCAGCCAAGTTACCTGTATAGAACGACACGTGACCCCCTCTCATAGCTAAGTTACCTGTATAGAATGACACGTGACCCCCTCTCATAGCTAAGTTACCTGTATAGAACGACACGTGACCCACTCTCTCACCTAAGTTACCTGTATAGAATGACACGTGACCCTATCTCTCACCTAAGTTACCTGTATAGAACGACACGTGACCCTATATCTCACCTAAGTTACCTGTATAGAATGACACGAGACCCTCTCTCCTAGCTCCACGGGGAACCGCTGCTCCTCCATGTAGAACATCTGCAGGATCTGCCTAGAGCTCAAAGGCTGCCACGAAGACGGAATGAAGAAGTAGCCGACCACATTCCTGGCAGGGGTGATGAAGGTGACGGCGAAGACGAAGAGGAAAGACATGGCCGTCAGCCGGATGTAGGTGGCCACTTGTCGGCGGAAACGAGGCCGCAGGAAAGCGAGGCTGGGGAGATGACGTAGCCATCGTTTGACTGGCTTGATCGTCTGCATCTTCCCTGTGGAGAATTCCCGTTCAAGGTTATAAAGCTAATGGAGCGTGGAACCAGGTTGAGACAACGAATGATGTAACTAAACTGAGGTCTGTTACGAAGGACGTCAAGGTGTGTTTACATCAAGTGACACCACAACATTTTATTACACATAGTGACGTCAAAGAAACGTATACGTGGTGACGTCACACACGTGATGCTTCCGGTCACCTATATGTCACGTGATTTTCATTACTTATTTTTGTTTTCCTTAACTTTTCTCGTCACTGCTGTGAAACATGTTTTACCCTCTAGCTTCACCCATATTTGATGACCGAGTCACTAAAGAAAAGCATTTCAATTTGATCTTATCTGTGCCACCAACTGGAACTCATGCAAAGAGACGAAACAATTTAAACAAACAAAACACACTTTGGTCTCATTTAGATATCTCTATCCACTGAACTTTTTGGAACTTTCAGGACCAGATACAAAACAAAACAATTTAATCTATATAGCTATAATACAAATATATATATTGACGTGTCTTGTCAGTGAGGCTAAATTTATTTTAAAAATTATTTATATCTATATAAGTAATCGTTTATACCCAGGGTGGGCCAACATTCCAGGCTGAGGGCCGCATTTAGTAAGATGTGAAACGTGAAGGGTTGCGCCTAGCCAAAATTTAGCCTCAGTTTAAGTGCAAACATCCATCTTCAAACATAAATATACTTTGATTATTTCGATATTACAGCAGGCTTCCGCGGGCTAAAAAGAACTCCATCGCGGGCCGCATGCGGCTCTCGGGCCGTAGTTCTCCCATGCCTAGTTAAAACACTTTTATTAAAGCCAAGAATGTGTAGCCCTGTATATGGACTGCAGGATTACATCACCCCAACGTGGGATAAAGGTGAACAATGTATAAACTTTGATTACGTCAGCAACGGTCGTGGGACAGGGACAACTTGTTTGACGCCTGATAACCTTTAGCCTCTAACGGTTTTATCAAATGTGTTAAAATCTTATGACCCTCATTTTTTTGTGTGCTCCTCTTCACCGTTAACTTTCTCCAATATTTTATCCTGCTCTTCGAAATCACAACTAATTATAAAGTGTGTTAACTGTCCAAGATCATTTTCTCTTTTCGCCACTACACGTTATTTTCAAACGTTTAAAATAATTTATACTAACCAACCCCCGTCATAGCATACGCCGCTAATGAGCGATGATGTACACACTGCTGCGGGTACACACAGTTGCGCATGTCTGAAAAGCGAGTAAAAACGCCTAAAGTATCCATTTTATGAAGGTAATTGTTGAGGAGAGTGTGTGACTACTTTTCTGTCACTGAGCACAACGGAGAGCACGGAGTTAATTATCCCAATATCTAGGAACAAAGCTTACAGCCGTGTTGCGAAGTCATGTTCGAAAAGAAAGTGGGAAATGAACGGACACAAACACAAACATTTTTTAAATTAAAAAAAAAAGTAATGTCTTAGCTTGAACCTATGACCTTCCGCATGTTAGGCGAATGTAATAACCACTAAGCTACGAAATGCATGCTATTCATTTGTTCTGAGAGAACAAAGTAATTGACCTCAATTGAATGCATTGTTGGCCTCGATGACCCCCCCCCCCACCCTCTGCACTACAATTTCTTCTCGGCTGATTGGTCGGTGGGGTCAAACAGCTTGGTGTCCGGCATAGTTGAACCATGAGGCGAATACATAGAGAGATTACCTAGTGGCGTCTGCTTGATTACTTGCCGGAAAAAACTTTGGATCGAATTTTAAACCCCGTCCTTGTAAGCTAACGAGCTGAAATTTTTGCAAGCAAGCTCGTGTCAATGATACCAGAGTTCATAAAAATTTCAGATCGATCGAATGTACTGTAATTAAACTAATGGATGTTTAGAATATCTCTATTTATCTCTATGTACCATGTTAAGTTTTGTTCAAGAGTTTCATGGTGCGTATTATATTGACATTTTTTTATATTAATACTTTGTAAAAATATAGATCTATTCCCGATCTGTAAATTTAACTCCCATTAATTGCTAATCTGTCTTGCGGTGTTAAACATGTTTTATAACCCTTTTCCCCGTGATCAATTCACTGAAATTTAGCTGGCAGATTTTAGACAGATTTTTTTTTTTTAAATTGTTTTTTTTTACTATAAATCCTTTATATATTTGAGACATACCTAAAATTTAGGATTTTTGGATTTTCGTGCGATGCTTGTTATAAATTTCTTTTAATTATGTCTCATATATAAAGGACTTATAGTCGAAAACGTTATTTTTTATGTTGTTTTTTTTATATGATACATTTTATAGTAATTTGCTATTGTGTCTATTTTCCTTTACATTTCGTCTAACGTTTTAATATAAATTTATTTCGAAATATAGAATCCCATTCCCAGCGTGTGATCAACAAAAATAATCATCATATGAGACGCTAAGCTACCGGTTTATGCCTTTCTGTGTGTGGGTGTGTGTGTGTGTGTGTGTGTGTGTGTGTGTGTGTGTGTGTGTGTTTGTGTGTGTGTGTGTGTGTGTGTGTGTGGGTGCAGTTTTCTTCAGTGGATAACATCTTAAATTTAAAACTGGTTACAACTGGTTTTCAATAAGAAACCTTTGGTTAAATTATCTTTTTTTTTCTTTTAAAATACCCTTAACAGTGGCGTCACATTGGGGGTGCGGTGGAGGCGGGCCGCCCCAAGTGACACCAACCCCAGTGACGCCTCTGACTCTTAGTGTAATGAAATTTGACGATAAAATAAAATTAGTTCAATGAGCTAAAGTAAATAAATATTATTTGGGCAATGAACAAAATAATAAAATGGGATTTGTTTATGAACTAAAAATTAAATAAAATAACATTAGTTCAAAGGACTAACAGTAAAGTAGCATTATTTCAATGAACGGTCAATAAAATAACAATATTTCAATGAACTGTCAATAAAATAACATTAATTCAATGAACGGTCAATAAAATAACATTAAATAAATGAACGGTCAATAAAATAACATAAATTCAATGAACGGTCAATAAAATAACATAAATTCAATGAACGGTCAATAAAATAACATAAATTCAATGAACGGTCAATAAAATAACATTAAATCAATGAAAGGTCAATAAAATAACATAAATTCAATGAACGGTCAATAAAATAACATTAATTCAATGAATTTAAATACAAGATAATCAAGCAAATTGTGCGATTGAAAAATTTTAAAAATGTAAAGCTTTATCAATGGACAAATAACAATTTGGTATTGAACCCAAGACGTCAGCGATTGATCTCTTCACGAGGACTCGTCGATCAGTTGATTGACCCAGTGGGCCAACGAGGATTTGTCGGTCAGATAATTGACCCAGTGGGCCAGTGGGTCAACGAGGATTTGTCGGTCAGATAATTGACCCAGTGGGCCAACGAGGATTTGTCGGTCAGATAATTGACCCAGTGGGCCAACGAGGATTTGTCGGTCAGATAATTGACCCAGTGGGTCAGTGGGCCAACGAGTAATTTGTCGGTCAGATAATTGACCCAGTGGGCCAACGAGGATTTGTCGGTCAGATAATTGACCCAGTGGGCCAACGAGGATTTGTCGGTCAGATAATTGACCCAGTGGGTCAGTGGGTCAGCGAGGACCCGTTGGTCAGATAATTGACCCAGTGGGTAGGTGGGCCAACGAGGACTGATCGGTCAGATAATTGACCCAGTGGGCCAGCGAGGACACATCGGTCAGATGATTGACCCAGTGGGTCAACGAGGACTGGTCGGTCAGATGATTGACCCAGTGGGTCAGTGGGCCAACGAGGACTCGTCGGTCAGTTGATTGACCCAGTGGGTCAGCGAGGACTCGTCGGTCAGTTGATTGACCAAGTGGGTCAGCGAGGACTCGTCGGTCAGATAATTGACCCAGTGGGTCAGTAGGCCAGCGAGGACTCGTCGGTCAGATGATTGACCCAGTGGGTCAGCGAGGACTCGTCGGTCAGATGATTGACCCAGTGGGTCAG
>MUZC01000534.1:422724-432765 GCA_002072015.1 Radix auricularia | reverse complement strand
ATGGAATGTACTTAGTCTTTACAGAGCAGGTGCACTGGCCCGCATCAATGGTCAAGTGTTAATATATAGAATGGAATGTACTTAGTCTTTACAGAGCAGGTGCCCTGGCCCGCATCAATGGTCAAGTGTTCAGATATAGAATGGAATGTACTTAGTCTTTACAGAGCAGGTGCCCTGGCCCGCATCAATGGTCAAGTGTTAAGATATAGGATTGCTATCGCAGCACAGCAGAAGATAAGACTCTATTATCCTAAGTACTAAGGAGTATACAATAATTATAGTTGTTGTTAGTCCGTCGATTCAACGAGGACCACTCTAGTCATCCGAGGGTTGCTGAGACTGGTTTAGCCTGTGTGTGCGCAGATGGCTGACAAGACCGATCCTGGCACGGAAGTTTCGGGAACAGTAGAAACACCTCAAATACCTTAGGAACAGGATTTGCAGCAAAGAGAGAGGCAGTGAATGCAGTCACCGGGTTTAAGCCTGTGAATGAAAGACTATGCTCTATAAGGTTTCTGAGGAAAGTTGTTCAATATCACGTTAATCTGTGCACATGCAGACGACAACATAAAGGAAACTTTTTATGAAACACTGGAAAGAAAATTTGATGAAACACCACGCCACGATACTTAAATAGTCCTTGTGGATTTCAATGCAAAAATTGAAAAAGAACTAGTCTACAGACCAACATATGGAAAGGAAAGTCTACATGATGAGAACAATGACAAAGGAATGAGACTTATAGACTTTGCCATCTGTAAAGGAATGACAGTCAGTAGCACAATTTTCCAAACATAAGCAAATACACTAAGAGACATGGATATCTCCAGATGAATTTACTCGTAATCAAATAGATCATTTACTTATTGACCGGAGGCATAGCTCTGACATTTTAGACATTGCGGCTAGTGCAAATAAAGGCATCCCTAATCTTAAATATCCCCTTAGGGAAGATTATCTGGTCAGTCTGTACAACAAAAGGACATGTCTTACTCCCAAGTCGGCCGCATGGTAAGGTACCCAGATGGTTGGGTGAAGTGGGGGAGGCTTCACCTTTAAAATTCATAGGTGAGACGGGGAGGTTGCTTTCTAGCCGCATCGTTGAGCACGTTCGGGCAATTACACAAGACAAATAGTGTCCCGTCTCTCAACACTTCAATGGACGCGACCATATGAGATCAAGGACATGGCATTGTCTCTTGCACAAACACACCCGGGAGGGTCAGTCTGGAGAATATACAAGAGTATGGGACCCTTGCGCCACATGGGATGAATGTTGTGTTTGCTTTGACCAACTAGTCGTTTTGCCCCACCAACTCTCTCCTTTCCTATATAGGCTCGCTCTGCTCTCTTTCAGCTTTATTTTCAATGACTCTTTGGATTTCACTGCAGCTAAGTTTTTATTTTTTATATTGAGAAAGGCTCTTTGCCGAAACGTTCGCCGTTTTGTTACGTCATGTCAGGCTAACCCTTACCATGTTTACGTCTTTTCCTTTTATTACAACTGACTGTAACCTGGTACAATTGACTGCAACCTGGTACAGGTACAAGTGACTGTAACCTGGTACAATTGACTGTAAACTGGTACAATTGACTGTAACCTGGTACAATTGAATGTAAACTGGTACACTTGACTGTAAACTGGTACAATTGACTGCAACCTGGTACAATTGAATGTAAACTGGTACAATTGAATGTAAACTGGTACAATTGACTGTAACCTGGTACAATTGAATGTAAACTGGTACAATTGACTGTAAACTGGTACAATTGACTGTAACCTGGTACAATTGAATGTAAACTGGTACAATTGAATGTAAACTGGTACAATTGACTGTAACCTGGTACAGGTACAAGTGACTGTAACCTGGTACAATTGACCTGGTACAATTGACCTGGTACAATTGACTGTAACCTGGTACAATTTACCTGGTACAATTGACTGTAACCTGGTACAATTTACCTGGTACAATTGACTGTAACCTGGTACAAGCGACTGCAACCTGGTACAAGTGACTGCAACCTGGTACAACTGACTGTAACCTGGAACAACTGACTGTTACCTGGTACAACTGACTGCAACTTGGTACAATTGACCTGGTACAATTGATTGATACCTGGTACAATTGACTGTTACCTTGTACAACTGACTGTTACCTTGTACAATTGACTGTTACCTTGTACAATTGAATGTAACCTGGTACAACTACTGTAACCTGGTACAAGTGACTGTAACCTGGTACAGGTACAAGTGACTGTAACCTGGTACAACTAACTGTAACCTGGTACAATTGACTGTAACCTGGTACAACTGACTGTAACCTGGTACAACTAACTGTAACCTGGTACAACTAACTGTAACCTGGTACAACTAACTGTAACCTGGTACAACTGACTGTAACATGGTACAAATGACTGTAACCTTGTAAAAGTACTGAATGTAACCTTGGCAGAATTTCGTAACCCGTTATACAAATTCCCATAACTCTATAATATATAAGATTTAAACGAAAAGTGTGTATAATACTTGCTGACTACACACTTCTTGTTGGAATAAGGAAAAGTAAACAATGGAGGTAAAACCTCCTAGCAACTGTTGAATCAAGATATTCAAACAATTAATGTCTGAGTAGGATGTTCAGATTTGGTGTCTTGAATTTTGAGCTCGGGGAAGGGTGAGACGGTTGGTGAGGTGGACACATAGACGGTTGGTGAGATGGACACATAGACGGTTGGTGAGGTGGACACATAGACGGTTGATGAGATGGACACATAGACGGTTGGTGAGATGGACACACAGACGGTTGGTGAGATGGACACACAGACGGTTGGTGAGATGGACACATAGACGGTTAGTGAGGTGGACACATAGACGGTTGGTGAGATGGACACATAGACGGTTGGTGAGATGGACACATAGACGGTTGGTGAGATGGACACACAGACGGTTGGTGAGATGGACACATAGACGGTTGGTGAGGTGGACACAAGGACTGTTGGTGAGATGGCCATAGACGGTTGGTGAGGTGGACACAAGGACTGTTGGTGAGATGGACACATAGACGGTTGGTGAGATGGACACATAGACGGTCGGTGAGATGGACACATAGACGGTTGGTGAGATGGACACATAGACGGTTGGTGAGATGGACACACAGACGGTTGGTGAGGTGGACACATAGACAGTTGGTGATGTTGACAAATAGACGAATGGTGATGTTGACACATAGACGGTTGGTGATGTTGACACATAGACTGTTGGTGAGATGGACACATAGACTGTTGGTGAGGGTGACACAAAGACGGTTGGTGAGATTGACACATAGACTGTTGGTGAGATGGACACATAGACTGTTGGTGAGATGGACACATAGACTGTTGGTGAGGGTGACACATAGACGGTTGGTGAGATTGACACATAGACTGTTGGTGAGATGGACACATAGACTGTTGGTGAGATGGACACATAGACGGTTGGTGAGATTGACACATAGACTGTTGGTGAGATGGACACATAGATTGTTGGTGAGGGTGACAAATAGACGGTTGGTGAGATGGACACATAGACTGTTGGTGAGGTGGACACATAGACGATTGGTGAGATGGACACATAGGCTGTTGGTGAGGAGGACACATAGACGGTTGGTGAGATGGACACATAGACTGTTGGTGAGGTGGACACATAGACTGTTGGTGAGGTGGACACATAGGCTGTTGGTGAGATGGACACATAGGCTGTTGGTGAGGAGGACACATAGGCTGTTGGTGAGGTGGACACATAGGCTGTTGGTGAGATGGACACATAGGCTGTTGGTGAGATGGACACATAGACGATTGGTGAGATGGACACATAGACGGTTGGTGAGATGGACACATATGCTGTTGGTGAGATGGACACATAGACTATTGGTGAGATGGACACATAGGCTGTTGGTGAGGTGGACACATAGGCTGTTGGTGAGGTGGACACATAGGCTGTTGGTGAGGTGGACACAAAGACGATTGGTGAGATGGACACATAGGCTGTTGGTGAGGTGGACACATAGGCTGTTGGTGAGATGGACACATAGGCTGTTGGTGAGGTGGACACAAGGACTGTTGGTGAGATGGCCATAGACGGTTGGTGAGGTGGACACAAGGACTGTTGGTGAGATGGACACATGGACGGTTGGTGAGATGGACACATAGACGGTTGGTGAGATGGACACATAGACGGTTGGTGAGATAGACACATAGACGGTTGGTGAGATAGACACATAGACGGTTGGTGAGATAGACACATAGAAGGTTGGTGAGATAGACACCTAGACGGTTGGTGAGATGGACAAATAGACGGTTGGTGAGATAGACACATAGACGGTTGGTGAGATAGAAACATAGACGGTTGCTGAAATGGACACACAGTTGGTGAGATGGACACACAGGCAGTTGGTGAGATGGACACACAGGCAGTTGGTGAGATGGACACACAGACAGTTGGTGAGATGGGCATACAGTTGGTGAGAATGACACACAGGCAGTTGTTTAGATGGGCATACAGTTGGTGAGATGGACACACAGGCAGTTGGTGAGATGGACACACCGACAGTAGGTGAGATGGACACACAGACAGTTTGTGAGGTTGACACACAGTTGGAGATGGACACACAGACAGTGGGTGAGATGGACACACGGGAAATTGGTGAGATGAACACACAGATATGTTGTGAGTTTGACACATGGACAGACTGTGACATGGACAAGGACAGACTGTGACATGGACAAGGACAGACTGTGATATGGACACACGGACAGACTGTGACATAGACACGGCTGGTATTGATGGAATGGGCATGTCAGTTCAACGGGTCGACAAGATGTTCTGATTCGAGAAGGAGCCCATTTCGTCATCAGCTCTTCGCCGCTTTCTTGCACATACAGCTGCCTCTTATTTGCCAATCGCCTTTGATAATGTCGGATACCACTACCGCAGCGTGATCTCAGTTTGTTTCTGCACACGTATTGATTTTTATCAAGCTGTCGATGAACGGATCTGTTGCTAGTATTTGTTTTTCCGTGTGTTGTAGTGGGAAAAGACTTGTGTTGAAGGTGTGAGAGTTCGTGTATTGCGGTTTAGCAGGGGAATGGGTAATTACGGATGGTTGGGGTAGATGGGGATGGATTGTTCTAGTTGGTGGATGATTGGGGTTGTGATGTTTAGGGATTGTTGGGGTTGGATGAGGTCATAGAATGGGCATGATGGGGATTGATGGGTAAAGTTGGGATAGCTGCGGATGGGTGATGATTGGCAGGTATGACGAGGTGTGGGGGATACAGATGGCGTGGGATGGGGATTTGTTGGATGGGATCAGGATTTGTTGGTTTGGATGGAGATTTTTTGGATGGGATGGGGATTTTTTGGTTGGGATGGGGATTTTTTGGGTTGGGGTAGGGATTTTTTAGATGGGATGGGGATTTGTTGGATTGGTTGGGGATTTGTTGGATGAGATGGGGATTTGTTAGATGGGATGGGGTGGGGATTTGTTAGAGGAAATGGGGATTTGATGGATGGGCATTCGTTGGATGGGATGGGGATTTGTTGGATGGGATGGGGTTTACATGTAATGCTGGAGATCCTACAGTTCAAATATGATTCTCTACCAGAAAGAAGGAATGAGGCGCTACCGGTCAAAGGGCCAAACTTGACCATTTTTCAAAACGTCCCCCCTCACACACACACACATACATACACACACACCTCCTCCCCCCCCCCAAACCCCAGTCATTGTGCAGAATCTTCGAATTTTCAGCTTGATTGATCTTCAAACTAAATCAATGCTGGTGACAGACGATGCCTACTTTCTATTCAAAAATCGTGCAAGAAACAACAAGTTCTTCTTCGTGACACGACACGGTTGGAGCCACCCGAGCGGAACCGGATTATTTCTATCCTCCTTCCTACCCGGGGTGGGAGGGGCAAGATTATCGTCACCCTCTACCCTGAGTTAAATATTTTAAAATAACATTTCACCGACCAAGGCGCTCCTGAATTAAGTTACGCCTGTTGCGCAAGTCCGGTCACCCGCTCCCTCAGAAACAAAAATAATAACTTGAATAGACATAAACATAAACCTCGCGTAGCATTATACACACACACACCCGTACACAGGTTATGTGTTAACGATTCCCTGGAGGTGCTTTTGTTTTGGTTACTTCCTTGTTGCACAGTTTTAAAATCAATGAAGCGAGAAATTGCTTGAGCGTGTCGAAGAAGTGACCAAATAGGGCATCTCACGTGACCATTGACATTACCTCTCGTGTATGTTATGCCACCTGACCCCTCACAACCAGGGTTGCCAACCGTCCGTAAATTTTCGGACAGTCCGTAAAGATTTGTCGTAAAATGGCCGGTCCGTAAAAAAATTAAGACGTCCGCTAAAAAGATTGACAAAACGGGGATCTCAACGTTTTTTAAAAAAATAATAAAAATCATGTTTGTGATATCTATTTTCTTGATTCAAATTTTAATTTTTAAATTATAGGGCTGCGGAAATTACCGATTAATTTCTCTATTAATCGGTAAAACTTTTTATCGATTAAAATTATTTTAATCGATAAAATAGTGATTAAATTGAAGAGGTTGATGTAAATATTTTTTCCAATTTATTAATAAAATATTAATTATTAATAATTTGTAGGCCTTATAGTTTGCTTTTTAAACTTACAAACTTCTCCATTTAAGAAAAAAGAATTTGTAGGTGTAATTTTTAAAATAAGCTCTTATATTTACATTTTAAAAATGTTAATTGCCTGTTTTTGTTAATTCCCTTGAAATTTTCAGTTTAATGACGTCATACAACGTATTTTTTGCTTAATCAAAATTATCGATTAATTATTCGGTAATTTTTCAAAATTTAACGATTAAATTTAACTTAATCGATAACAGCCCTATTAAATTGTTTTAGTGGCATCCCGCTCTCCATTATTAAACTGTAAGAGCTTTCTGGACAGCTAGGAAAGTACAAACTTTAAATCACGCAAAAATTATTCATTGGTTATCAAACTTAACTAAAGCTGCAAAAAGTAGATGATCCATCGACTGTTGAAAAGTTTTATGTTGATGTTCTTGCATTTTATAACAATTCAGTCGGTGCAATCCAGAAAAAAATGCCAGAATATCGGTGGAACAATCTGAAATTTTGGAACTGGCCAGCTTTTTCCACAAATTGTGTCTTCAGCTGATTTTGATTGTTTAGAGGCCGAGTTTATTGACTACCAAGTTGCGAATTTAAGCAATGTCAAGGTCGACGGTGGTTATGGTGCTTTCTGGCATAAAATTGGACCAATGACTAGAAATATAAAAAACCAAGAGTACAGATTTCCGCAACTTTTGAAGTTTGCACAAACAATGTTGGCGCTTCCATATGGAACAGCAGAAGTTGAACGCATTTTTTTTCAGCTAATAGTTTATTGAAAACACACTTGAGAAACAAATTGTCTACTCCATTATTGGGAAGTTTCCTGACTCTGAGAAATGGACCGGGGAAAAGTACTCCAATAATGATCGACAGTGTAAATGTTTCTATGTTTGATCACAAGCAGGAGGAATTAAACACTGTCAATGATGATGAATGTCACACAATGAACTAACGTTATAAATTATGAACATGATAATAGAGACGAGCTCATATGGATACTTTACATTTTTTAGCTACAACTTCAATGATTGAATTATGCTTCATATTCATTCGTTTTAAGGTCAACATTTTATGTTGTGTCCGTAAAAAATTGTATTTTTCGTAAATTTTTTGACTTAGATTTGACCGTAAATTTTGTTGAGAGTTCTTATATTTGTCCGTAAATTTTTCTTTTATTGAGTTGGCAACCATACTCACAATGTCTCCCTTGTATCCCATTTCACGTGACCACTCACACTCACACTGACGTCTACCGTGTATCCCATCTCACGTGACCACTCACACTCACAATGTCTCCCTTGTATCCCATCTCACGTGACCACTCACACTCACAATGTCCCCCGTGTATCCCATCTCACGTGACCACTCACACTCACAACGTCTCCCGTGTATCCCATCTCACGTGACCACTCACACTCACAATGTCCCCCGTGTATCCCATCTCACGTGACCACTCACACTCACAAAGTCTCCCGTGCATCCCATCTCACGTGACCACTCACACTCCCAACGTCTCCCGTGTATCCCATCTCCCGTGACCAATCACAATGTCTCCCGTGTATCCCATCTCACGTGACCACTCACAAAGTCTCCCGTGTATCCCATCTCACGTGACCAATCACAAAGTCTCCCGTGTATCCCATCTCACGTGACCAATCACAATGTCTCCCGTGTATCCGATCTCACGTGACCAATCACAAAGTCTCCCGTGTATCCCATCTCACGTGACCAATCACAAAGTCTCCCGTGTATCCCATCTCACGTGACCATTCACAATGTCTCCCGTGTATCCCATCTCACGTGACCAATCACAAAGTCTCCCGTGTATCCCATCTCCCGTGACCAATCACAATGTCTCCCTTGTATCCCATCTCACGTGACCAATCACAAAGTCTCCCGTGTATCCCATCTCACGTGACCACTCTCACTCACAATGTCCCCCGTGTATCCCATCTCACGTGACCACTCACACTCACAATGTCCCCCGTGTATCCGATCTCACGTGACCTCTCACACTCACAATGTCTCCCGTGTATCCCATCTCACGTGACCACTCACACTCACAATGTTCCCCGTGTATCCCATCTCACGTGACCACTCACACTCACAAAGTCTCCCGTGCATCCCATCTCACGTGACCACTCACACTCACGTCTCCCGTGTATCCCATCTCCCGTGACCAATCACAAAGTATCCCGTGTATCCCATCTCACGTGACCACTCACAAAGTCTCCCGTGTATCCCATCTCACGTGACCAATCACAAAGTCTCCCGTGTATCCCATCTCACGTGACCACTCACACTCACAATGTCCCCCGTGTATCGCATCTCACGTGACCACTCACACTCACAATGTCCCCCGTGTATCCCATCTCACGTGACCTCTCACACTCACAATGTCCCCCGTGTATCCCATCTCACGTGACCACTCACACTCACAATGTCCCCCGTGTATCCCATGTCACGTGACCACTCACACTCACAATGTCCCCCGTGTATCCCATCTCACGTGACCTCTCACACTCACAATGTCTCCCGTGTATCCCATCTCACGTGACCTCTCACACTCACAATGTCCCCCGTGTATCCCATCTCACGTGAACTCTCACACTCCCAACGTCTCCCATGTATCCCATCTCACGTGACCAATCACAACGTCTCCCGTGTATCCCATCTCACGTGACCACTCACACTCACAAAGTCTCCCGTGTATCACATCTCACGTGACCACTCACACTCCCAACGTCTCCCATGTATCCCATCTCACGTGACCACTCACGTCTCCCATGTATCCCATCTCACGTGACCAATCACAACGTCTCCCGTGTATCCCATCTCACGTGACCACTCACACTCCCAACGTCTCCCGTGTATCCCATCTCACGTGACCAATCACAAAGTCTCCCGTGTATCCCATCTCACGTGACCACTCACACTAAAAATGTCTCCCTTGTATCCAATCTCACGTGACCACTCACACTCACAATGTCCCCCGTGTATCCCATCTCACGTGACCACTCACACTCACAATGTCCCCGTGTATCCCATCTCACGTGACCAATCACAAAGTCTCCCGTGTATCCCATCTCCCGTGACCAATAACAAAGTCTCCCGTGTATCCCATCTCACGTGACCAATCACAATGTCTCCCGTGTATCCCATCTCACGTAACCAATCACAAAGTCTCCCGTGTATCCCATCTCACGTGACCAATCACAAAGTCTCCCGTGTATCCCATCTCACGTGACCAATCAAAAAGTCTCCCGTGTATCCCATCTCACGTGACCAATCACAAAGTCTCCCGTGTATCCCATCTCCCGTGACCAATCACAAAGTCTCCCGTGTATCCCATCTCACGTGACCA
>MUZC01000534.1:391089-413101 GCA_002072015.1 Radix auricularia | reverse complement strand
CTTGCCCAAAAGGTTGCACGTAAATGTGTCAATACCTACTGGCTTAAGCTCTGTTCCAGTATACAATCAGCTGCAGACATGGGCAATGCAAAAGTCATGTACGAAAACATCAAAAAGGCAACGGGCCCCTTGACGTCAAAAGCTGCTCCCCTAAAGTCCAAAAATGGAGAAATTATTCAAGACCAGGCAGCACAGCTAAAACGGTGGGTTGAGCATTATCTGGAATTGTATTCAACAGTTACCACAGTCTCCAGCACCGCTCTAGATGACATCCCAGATATGCCACTCATGGAAGAACTTGATGTCGTGCCCACACAGGAAGAGCTGAGCAAAGCAATTGACAGTCTAGCTTGTGGAAAAGCGCCTGGGAATGATGGAATACCACCAGAGGTTCTAAAGAGTGGCAAGACAGCTTTACTCCAACCATTGCACGAGATTCTGTCCCTCTGCTGGGAACAGGGCTACATCCCCCAAGACCTAAAGGATGCAAATATAGTGACACTATATAAAAACAAAGGTGATAGGAGTGATTGCAATAATTATCGCGGCATTTCACTCCTTAGTATTGTAGGAAAGACCTTTGCCCGCGTTATACTAAAACGTTTACAAAGCCTAGCATCCCGCGTCTATCCAGAATCTCAGTGTGGTTTCCGGTCCGGTCGGTCTACCATAGACATGGTGTTCTCCATACGACAGCTCCAGGAAAAATGCAGAGAGCAGCAGATGCCACTATACATTGCATTTGTGGACCTTACAAAAGCCTTCGACTTAGTCAGTCGCAACGGGCTATTCCAAATACTGGCAAAAATTGGATGTCCCCCTCACCTACTTGCCATCATCAGACAGTTCCATGAAAATATGCTTGGCACAGTACAGTTCGATGGAGCTAAGTCAGAGGCCTTCCCTGTCAGCAGCGGAGTTAAACAAGGTTGTGTACTCGCACCAACACTCTTCGCAATATTCTTCTCTGTACTTCTTCGATACGCATTCAAGGATAGCAGTGAGGGAATCTGGTTACATACCAGAGCTGATGGAGGACTTTTCAACACTGCCCGCCTCCGAGCCAAGACCAAAACGACGGATGTCCTAATTCGAGAGCTACTATTTGCGGATGATGCGGCACTAACAGCACATACAGAATCTGGTTTGCAACAACTCGTGTCAAGCTTCTCCAATGCCTGCAAAGAATTTGGTCTGCAAATCAGCTTGAAAAAGACAAACATCATGGCCCAAGACACTCGACCTCCTCCTACCATAAATATCGATAATGAAAACTTGGAGGTTGTGGACAGCTTCACCTACTTGGGATCCAAGGTCTCCAATACACTGTCCATTGAAGAAGAAATAAACAGCAGAATTGGCAAGGCAGCCGCAACAATGGCTAAACTAAATAAGCGGGTCTGGCAAAACACCAAGCTAACGGAGAAAACCAAACTGTGCGTCTATCGAGCCTGTGTCATCAGTACACTACTATATGGGAGCGAGACATGGACCACTTATACATCACAAGAGCGTAAGCTTAACAGCTTCCATTTGAGATGCTTGCGCCGCATCCTTGGTATTAAATGGCAAGAAAAAGTGCCTAATAGTGAGGTACTAACGCGTGCCAATACCCAAAGCATGTTCTCAATTCTTAGTGAAAGACGCCTGAGGTGGCTAGGACATGTCAAAAGAATGAGCCCCGGCCGCATCCCGAAGGACCTCCTATATGGTGAACTTGCTTCAGGAAAGAGGAAAACAGGTCGCCCACGCTTGCGATTTAAAGATGTCTGTCAAAGGGACATGAAAGCAGCCAAAATACATACAAGTGACTGGGAGTGTAAGGCAGAAGACCGATCTACGTGGCGCACAGTTGTCAAAGAGGGCGTCATAGTAGCCGAGGAGCGAAGAATGGAGGAGGCTGCAGACAGAAGAGCTAGGAGAAAGGCCAAAACATTTGGAAGCACAGAACTCGTGTGTAAAAACTGTGGCAAAGACTGTCACTCAAGGATAGGACTGCACAGTCACTCGAGGAAATGCAACCCAACCCAACGGTGATGCACCATCGTCTCGCGAGACGGAAGGATGCCGGATATATAAAAAGTAACACAATCAATAGATTCCAGGTTGCAAAAACAGTCAATATACTATAAAGCCATTTTGAGGTTATTATGAAAGCTATAGAAGAAGAACTGATAATGTAGAGGCAAACAAAGAGATCAACACACGAACATACCCAGGAACTTTGTTAGTCAAATTGAAATCTGATCATAGAAATGTTTGGTTAGGGGGAGGGGGTGCTGGTTAGGGGTAGAGCTATCTTCTTCTTTTTTTTTTTTTTTTACTAGAAAATCTAAACATGTTGTAACCGAGTTGGTGAGACATGCATAATAATGTCAATAGTTTTATTTTTTAATAACTGCGCTAGGGCCAAAAATGATTTCCAGCATAGATCAACGTGGGACGCAATAATCTTCTGTATATGAGCGTCTATAACAGATAAGATAAGATTGAACAGAGCTGGTGCGATCAAAGATTTAAGGCTTGAGTTTGTGTCGAGAAAGATGTGAATATTGTTTTCTAGGGGTGTAATATTTAATTTATCCCCTTTCTGCATACACGCGCATACTTTAGTGATCTCTCGCAAACGACAGTCAACAAACAAGATGGTGAAAATGTAACAATAATTTATTATACAATATTTACAATAAGCTGAAGATAGTTCCGGTATGGCCTAAATTCATCATTGGGCTTAAGGCAATTAATATAAGGGCTATAGGGTTAATACTTAAATTTAAGGATGTAGTGCCCTGCTCCGTGAGTGGTTGGTTCTGCACGTTTCCTGTCCTGTGGGCTGCTTCACCCATGGTTCCAGGTGACTTCGGTGATCACGGAAGTGCGCATAACCGGCTTCTACACGTGTATGGTGTAGGCATCAACCAGTGCGGTTGGCTTCAGCGTTACGTTAGGAGTAAGGCTGGTAATGATGAGTTGTCCTCCTCTGGTCCTGTCGATCGGTGCAGGGGTGAGGTAGGGGTCGGATGCAAGTCGCGTGGACAGCGGTGAGTCCAGCTCTTGATCCAGGTATGTCGACACTTCGTTGGGCAGGGTTGCTGTCCGGAGACTTTGTTATCTCCCAGTATTGGCGGGTGCCTAGAAGACAGAATAGATTCTGGCTAACGGGTAATGGTGCCAGCTCTCTCACGACAAGGATGGCTATGGATTTAATTCAGTGAATTGAATTCTCATACGACATAGCTCTCTGTGATCACTTGGGCGGAAAAGAACGTGTCGTGTCGGAGTGCCAACTTTTATACACGATGTGTAATTTTATGCAGCTCTTCCTGATTGGATCGCTTGTCGGCCTCGCTATCGGGCAACCTTGACCGGTCATGTGCTCCGCCGCATATTTAATTAGCGACCTTGATCCTTTAAGTGATTCGTCAATAGTGACTTCCCCTTTTGTTTTATTGTTATTCTCGTTCAAATCACAGCGGGCTCATAAATTTCGTCACAGTGTTCTGTACTTGTGAGTTGTGCCACTTGGTTTGAGTTGTGCCAGCTGATTTTAATTCTCTCCCTTTACTAGCTAGCTTTTTTTTTCTTTTTTTTTTAAATGACAGTTTTCTAGAAACAAAAACAAAACAGACCAACTGAAGCTTTAAAACAAACATTTGGATAAACAGAGCAAGATCTCCAGGGGCACACACCTAGCGCCATGTCCAGGCTAAAGGCAGACATCCCTCTACCCAGCAAAAAGAAGGCCTACGATCCATCACCCCTTCGGCATCCGCCGCTGACACCGCAATGGCGCTGGGCGCAGAAATACGTCAAAGACATGCGCTTTCTGCAGGTCCGTTCCTTGCCTTGTACATTACTGATCAGTTTGATATTACTTCAACCTTCTGAATCTTAACCCCAGTTTCAATCAATGTGTCTTTCCTTCTCTCCCACTCCCACTCTCTCTTTTTCTCTGTTCCCTCTCCATGTCTATTCGTTCAATTCTCTCTATATATTTTACTTTTACTATCTCCCCCTCATTTAGTCATACCCTATCTTTCTTCTCGCCATACCTTTAAAACGTTTTATCTACCCCCTCTCTCTCTCCCTCCCTCTCTCCCTCTCTCTCTCTCTCACTCTCTGTCTCTCTCTCTGTCTGTCATATTTTCTTCTACTTATAATGTTAAAATATTTCAATATGTATTTCATGCTATACAGCTTCAATACAAACTGCACTTTATATCAATGCATCAAAACTTTTAAAACCTATATCGCCATTATATTATGAACTATATCCTTTATCTCCGTCATAGCCTATAATGCTTTACTATCATTTATCCTCATCCAAATCTTATATCCCCATACTAATCATCTATATCCAAGTCTTATGTTATATCCCCATCCTAATCATCTATCCCCATCCTAAATCTATATCCCCTACCTAATCATCTATCCCCATCCTATATCCGCATCCATCTTATATCCCCATCCTAAATCTCCACTCTATCCTATATCTCCAATATAATCCTATATCCCCATGCTAATCCTGTATCCCCATCCTAATCCTATATTCCAATCCTAATCCTATATCCCCACCCTAATCCTATATCCCAATCCTATATCACCATCCTAATCCTATGCCTCCACCCTATCCTTTATCTCCATCATATCATATATCCTAATCCCATATCCCCATCCTAATCCTATATCTCCATCATAATCCTATATCCCCATCCTATCCTATTCCTAATCCTATATCTCCATTAAATTTATCAATTTACCCCCCCCCCCCAATACCACAGAGGACCCACTTCCTTGGCCTTTCCAGGTTCCGGATATTGGCCAGGCAGAAGAAAGGCGCGGCAGAACTCATACGTCTCGTCTTGACCTACGCTTGTATTCCGTGAGTCTTTGAGTTTGACCTTTTGACCCCGTGGCTACTCTCAAGCAGGGCAGGTTTTCCAAGCACTAGCTAAAAATAGAACACCCTAGCACCACCCCTGCCCCCCCCCAAAAAAAAAAATAATTTTGATACAACTTTTTTTAAAAAGTTTATTTTAGTGGGGGCGTGGCTACAATAATTATTTAATTATTTAAACTTTGACCTTACACAGTCTTGTCTCCACAATCTTATTTCGCACTCAAACAAATCCATACATTAATTAAAAGCAAGTTTCCATTTCGGGCCGTCCATTAAGTGCGTCACGCTCCAGAGGGGGGAGGGGTGTAAGAAAGTGTGACAGTTTGTGACAGGGGGTTGTCCGGCCATGTGTGACGTCACTGTGATTATGTTAAATTTTAATTACTTTGCTAATAAAATATATTTTTGTACGAAAGTGTGACGTACTTTAGGTGGATGGAGGGTTGGGGGTTCAGACATTTGTGACAAGGGGAGGGGGGTAAAATGGTCAAAAATAGCGTGACGTACTTTATGGACAGTCCCTTTCTCAAGTTTTATGCGTTCTTTCTTTTTCCAATACTTTTTATCACTCCCAAACATTACTATTGGTCTGCCACAAAAACTGAACACTCCCCGGTCCTCCCCCCACCCCGGGTCTCTGTTCCTCCAGGTTTGAGGACCATCTGTTGGGGACGTTGACCGGAAGTCTCTCATGGGACGTGGGACGTGGTGGTCGAGAGGTAGCGCTCTCGACTGTCATACTGATGGTCACGAGTTCGAATCCACACGAAAGTGAGGATTTGTTCTCGGGGCCTGAGGAGTCCCCGAGTCACCCAGCTCCGAATGGGTACCTAACTAGACAATAGTTAGGCGGCTGGGGTAATGCGTGGAACCCTTATAGCCGTGGCCTGTGACCGCTGCATCACTTGCCAACAGATCATCTCTCATGGTCTGTGGACGCAATTATCTTCTGCATAGAAGGAGCGTCTGTATATCTAAGATAAGATAAGATATGTGTAAAATGCCGTACGGAAATCTTCCGGTGCTGTGGATAGACCACAACGTGTACGGTGAAACGAATGCAATCGTGCGGCACCTGGCCAATCACCTGACACTACTGGGCACCACTGAGACAGAGATGTTGGTGGCCGAGGCGGTGCTCCACCAGGTGGGTCGGTCAGTTGGTCAGGGCAGTGCTGTGTGGATCTATATAGTAATATGTATTGGAGCAAGGTCTATGGCGTAAGATCTATGCAGTAAGATGACCCATAACGACAAATGAGCGCACAATTCAAATAACATAATATGAGTTGCTTATACTGCTAACAGAAATCTAAACTTTTTCACGAAGAATTCTTTGAAAAGACATAAAAACTTGATGCTTTACAAGATATATCACGTCACGCACTTCCTCTTGTTTTAGTCGATTCCAATTTTTTTCTTCCATTGAATTCATGTGTAGTTGGTAACACCACTCAGACTCATTATAGTGACTAGAAGGGGTGTCCAAAGTCCGGCCCGCGGGCTAAAACCGGCCCGTGAAGAAATTTTAACTGGCCCGCAGTCTTATCTTAAATAACTAATTGATGGACGTATTTATTTTTTTAAGTCGATTTTTAAAATACTGTTTTGAGTTCCTCAGAGAATGGCAAAAATCAATAACATTTAATTGTTTACTAATTACTAGACTTTCAGTCTTAAAGACAAAACAAGAGCAACAAATTTAGTTGCTTCTGTAGTGAAAATTCCACCCCTCGCTTGGGAGGTTAACTTAGTGGGAGGCGTTTTAGACATTGTGTCCTGGACGTCCACATGGCCGCTTCTCAGCGTTTACGTTCCTTAGGGGGCCAGAGAGCTGAAGGGGGTTTTCGGGAAGTCCCATGAAGAGCGCAGACTCGTGACTGCTGATTTTCTTCCACATGTAGGATTTTCAGTTACTTCTGTTTGTTCTGTTATTAATAATGTTAAATTACCAGTAAAAAAAAATCACTGCATTTATTACTGATAATGTCCCTGCCATAACTGGCTAGTACAGACATTTTCAGTAATGAATTTTATCAAAAAATCGTGTGAGGACGAGACGAGAGACTGTCACATGCGTAATAGTATTTGAACCGGTTAAAACATGTGGAAATCTCTTTTCGAAATAGTTGGTTTCCGGGAAGTAAGAGGTCATTCTAAACTTTTCCCTGAATAGACCTAATTGAAGTTCTAATGATTTTTCTGACGTCATGACGGAGGGCAATTATTAGCGCTGTGGCTAGACATCCGCTTCAAATAAATTAGTCAAATTTTAACAAGGGTGCTTGAAGATAAAAAAAACGCACCTACAATTTCAGTTTAAAATAAAAATATTTTTTAAAAAGTTTTAAAGATACCACGTTTTGTGAACTAAAAAGAAGAAAATAAACTAAAAACGTGGGGCGCATTCGGCTGAAATTTGGTCTATTAATGCTATTACATTAAACTTTTCAGTTTCAAATTCCTCCACAGTCTATATATGATACTTCATTTAATGGTCTATTAATGCTACATTAAACTTTTCAGTTTCAAATTCCTCCACAGTCTATATATGATACTTCATTTAATTTCAGCCGAATGCGCCCCACGTTTTTAGTTTATTTTCTTCTTTTTAGTTCACAAAACGTGGTATCTTTAAAACTTTTTTTNTTAAGTAGAATTGAGTACTATAATTAATGAAATATTAAATTGTCATGTGAATCAAGTATGCATGCAAAATTTCATCAAAATTGGATGATCAGAAGTGGTTCAAAAAAGGAATTCAATTTTTGCCCCGGAAAGACAAACATCCAAGAAAGCAAACTAAGAAAATCGTGGTAAAATACCAATAAACAGAATGGTAATACATGGGCCAGTTTGAATATTAGGTCACTTCCCCATAGACTTTCATAAATTTTTACAAACCTTAGTTGTCTTTAAAATAAATGATTTATTTAAAGCAATCTAAGAGTAAAAAAAAAATTAATAATAAAATAAAAAAATACATTAGATAAACATCTTATAAAAAGACAATGCTGTAAATAAATCACTTACCAAATACTCACTTGATAATGATCAACTCAGAGTATTTGGATTTCCACTATAATCTTTATAATCGGACGACCGGAATTCATTGTGAATTTAAATTAAAAAAGGAAATTCACTTCTTTTTTAAAATGACGCAAAACAGTAAAAAAAAAAAAAAAAAAAAACAGGACATCTACTGAAAATTACCAGCTCAAGCAGGTTGCAGTAATCACTGCTGTCCAGCCTGTGTCTTTTTTTGGCAAAAAGTTATTTGAAAAAAATTTGGTTAAGTATTAATATTATAAAAACAGAATGACTTTTCACAAGATGTGGCTAGACATTAATAAAAACCAGAGTGACCTCCCCCAAAATTTCCCCAGTTTCAAAAAAATCTCACAATGAAGTTAATGATTGTCTGTGAATGTAAATTGTTTACACCTTTGCATTATCTTAACATCTTATACATTACAGAATCACCTTCCTTCAATGTTTCCCATGCTTATACATGGTTTAAGTCAAGTCTTGCATTTTTATTAGAGATTTGAATATTGAAAGTGTGGTGTCATTCCTGGCTTGTTCAGGAAGTTCAAGAGAGTGGCTCTTGCCGATCTCAACGAACAAACAAACATCTACACTTGATTCTTTATGTTCAATTTCTGCCCCCATCACACCACCCTTACATGCACTTCTCGTATGCGTATGTGGGTGAGAGTATCTATCGTTTAAAGAATGGGTTTATTTGATTTCCAGTCATACATTATTTTTTACAACCCATAGCAATTGTTTTGGCCACAGTTAACAAGTTACAATATTTGTATTATTGTTTAGTCAAATATCAGGTTAATTAATGTATATATTATATTGTATAGTATGAAAAAATGAGCTTTTTTGTTATTGATATATTTGAGTTCCACTTACAATCACATGACTGTGATGTGATGCTCTATTTGAGTAATACTTACGATCACATGACATATTTATTATATTGTATAGTATGAAAAAATGAACTTTTTTGTTATTGATATATTTGAGTTTCACTTATGATCACATGACTGTGATGTGATGTTCTATTTGATGTCTACTTATGATCAAATGACTGTGATGTGATGTTCTATTTTAGTTCTACTTACGATCACATGACTGTTCAGTGATGTTCCTCACAAACCCAGGATGACATATGCACTCATAACTCCCCACAGTGTTCTGGCAGTCAGAGTTTGGTGGACATAGTACTTTATTTGTACCCAAACACTCGTTGACGTCATCAGAGCACTCGTTCCCCTTCCATCCAGGATTACAAACACACTCGCCCTTGATATTGTCACAGTACTGGGTGTTGGCACGGCTACAGTGGCAATACTCGGAGCAGGTGTCACCAAACATGAAGCTCCGGCAAACTGTGGATCGTTAGATTTTAGCTGGAGTTGAAAATAACATTTGGCTAATTTTCATTTAAGTAATATAATCTTATTTAAAAACAGGAACTTTATATACACCCTCAGTAAATCCATATTATGAAGAAAGAAGTGAAAATTTTTCATCATAATTTTGTTACAATCTTCTCTGATCTAGTTCGTCTCTTGTAAAGTTAAATAACTTTTTGATACCAATCATGTCATAAAAAATCTAAAACCTCTTCAATGATAAAAAAAAGAATTTGTTCACAAAAATTATTTTTAGATTCTAAGATTTTTTTTTCAGAACAGAATATTTTTTACCCTAGAAAAACAGGATGCTATATTATTGATGAGGCACATGACCCTTCTTTTTTCAATTTAAGAAATGAAAGAAATCTTTTAAAAAATAACCTATTTCAATTCATCCATACACTCCCATTACATTTATAGAAATGTATCAAGTAACCTCTAAAAAAATTATAGGAAATAATAATAATTGTCATCTCCTATGAACATTTGGAATATTTTTTTTTTTTTTTAAAAGCAACGAAACAAATAAATTATTAAACACAAAATTTGATTTCCTCTTATAATCATTTAATGGGAGGATTTTAAAATTTATTTTTAAAATTATTTTTTTTTAATTTTATGAACCTAGGCAAAAATTTTAGGGCCAATATTAATTACAAAAAAATTCACACTCACGATGAGAATAGTAGTCTCTGTAAAAATGAAAATTACTATAAATTGCATTGAATTGTATAAACATGATGTTTCCACTAGATCTGATGATTTTTGGAATTGATGACAATGATCCTACTTACCGGCCAATGATTTTTCCAGATGTATCATTTTTTATTAAAAAAACAACTAAACAAGTCATTTATTCAACTAGATTTTAATGTCAAAAGATTAAATATTAAAATATACTACTTCATGTACTATTTTACAAAACCCAATGGATATAATCAGCATATGTATGGTCCAGGGGCGGATTAAGACTGCACCTGGCCCCAGGCTGCAATGAAACGGGGGCCCTATCCAGCCTGCGTCCCTTAAAATAAAATGATTGTTAACAGCTAATATAGGACTGTAACTAAATATTAATAATGAAAAAAAAAATACGAACACGAAGAAATAACTGTTTGAAGTTTTTGTGGTATATTACAATTGAGTGTGAAAAGAAAAATTTTATCTGCCAGTGCAGGGAATCGAACCCACACCGGTTGCATCATGCGGCTGTACTCTCTCCACACGCCAGCGGAGCTTGACTAAAATGAGACATTTTTAAAATATAAACTATACTTCATACTTTGTTCAGTAAGTGAGCCAATTAAATCACTTTTTATCGAGTATTAACTTTATCAGTATTATCCGGTCTGATTCGCAATCAGTTGTATAGTTAATAAATATTTATAAATTTTTTTATATTTTCAAGGGTTCGTGCAAACATTTGTAAACTTTTATTATATATTCAAAAAGTTTGGGGGCCCCTAAATCATCGGGGGCCCCTGGCTTTAGCCCGCTCAGTACCCCCCCCTTAATCCGCCATTTATGTACCTCACAGAAATGACTTTTCGTCTTCTACTAGCTAGAATTACCCAAGTACAATCAGTAGAGTAAGCATAGTTGTAAGCAGGATTTATTAGGTACCCTGATGAATTAGTCCATTCTTCATTACATTCTGTAATAAATAATTGTATATGTACACACAATTTAATTTTATTACGGGATACACTGTTTTAAAATGATGGTAGCGCACTCGACTGGCCACAAGTTCAAATCCACGCAAAGGAGAGGATTTGTTCCCTGGGCCTAAGGAGTGACCGAGTCACCCAGCTCTGAATAACTAGACAATAGTTAGATGGCTGGGTAATGAGTGGAACCCTTATAGCCGTGGCCTGTGACCACTGCATCACTTGCCAAAAGATCATCTGTTATGGTCTCTGGACGCAATTATCTTCTGCATAGAAGGAACGCCTGTATATCTAAGATAAGATTAAAATATATATTTCATAATATTTTCAATTTTAAAAAAAGCAAAACAACAAATTGTTGCATAATTTAATACAGATAAAATAGTTCAATAACGCTGTCATCAAATATTATAAATTTATTGTTGGTCTAATTTTTATATGACCATTTAACCCCCCCCCCCCCCCCCCCCAAAATTGCCGTTACAAATCTCGGAATAAAGTATGTCCCACTTTCGATCAAAAATATATTTTAAATTCACAAAATAATTAAAATCTAATATAAAACACCGTGACGTCACACATGGCAGACAACGCCTCTCCCCCTGTCGCAAACTGTCACACTTTCTTACACCCACTTTCCCTCTTCCTCTGGATCAGGACCTAATTTATGGGCGGCCCCTCAGAAGATTGTTTGTTACCCAATTAAAAGTTAAAAAGTTTATAGTTTTTAAGAAACACAAAATTATGATCATTTCCATTAGCTATTATTTAAAATATCGATTGATAATATACAATACAATGCATGTTTTGGTGTGTTTACAGTTTTCCTGTACACATGATTTTTTAAAACAAAATGTAAAAGTCAATATAGCTAGAGCCTAACACTAACGGATTGTTTTTTTTACTTTAAAAAAAAAATATTTATATTAACTTGCGGCTTGCGGCACTTGTAGTGTAGAATTTAACAATATTATTGGAAGAATATAAAACGAGAAAAAAAGCTAACTAACTAATAATTTTACACGTCTTTCCATTTACATTCTCTAACCCATAATAACGGCTACAATCACAGTCATAATCTCCAGGTGTATTTCTGCATGTAGAATGATCTTGGCAATAGTGTAGATCCCAATAGTTCTCATCTACGTCTTGTGAACAGTTATCAAAACTCCAACCTGGCAAGCATGGCCAGTTACAGGATCACAGTAGTCGGTATTGTTTTCATCACAAGGACATTTAAGAAATGAATTTCCATTAAAGACAATAGTAAGGGGTTACTGGGTAAGATTACTATCTATAAACATTGCTGCAAGCTTAAATTTCAGTTAAGAACATTTAAGAATGGTGATAAGTCAGACCCTGGTAATTACAGACCTGTATCACTTACTAGTATCACATGTAAATTACTGGAACACATAATATATAGCAGAATAGTTAACCACCTTGACAAATATAATGCCCTATGCCTACATCAACATGGCTTTAGAAAGAACAGATCATGTGAAACACAATTGATAGGCTTAATAGATGATCTATCAAAAGGCTTAGATAATAATGATCAAATAGATACAATATTACTAGACTTCTCAAAAGCATTCGACAAAGTTCACCACCTTAGTTTACTCAAAAAACTTAAATACTTTGGAATCTCAGGTCCCTTGCATCACTGGATCCAAGATTTCCTATTGGGTAGGGAGCAAACTGTAATAATTAATGGTTCTAAATCTACACCAATAAAGGTTAACTCAGGAGTTCCACAAGGAACTGTCCTAGGTCCCTTACTATTTTTAATTTATATAAATGACTTACCCAACAATATCTCAACAGGAACTAAAGTTAGGTTATTTGCTGATGATTGTATAATCTATAGAACAATCAAGTCAGAACAAGATAGCAAAATTTTACAAAAAGACTTAGATGAAATAATAAAATGGGAAACTAACTGGAGTATGTCCTTCCACCCAGAAAAATGTCAACTGCTAAGAGCAACAAAGAAAAAGAAACAAATAAATTCAAAATATTTCATTCATGGAAAAGAACTAACCCAAACTAAAGAAGCGAAATACTTGGAGTCATAATAAATGAGAAACTATCTTAGAATCCCCATGTCAATGAAGTTATTAAAAAATCAAACAAAACCTTAGGCTTTATAAAAAGAAACTTTTACAAATGTAACAAAGATATAAAACTAAAATGCTATCTCACCGTGGTGAGACCTATACTAGAATATGCATCTTCAGTATGGGACCCATCCACCAAAGAAAATATTGATACGTTAGAACAAATACAAAAAAGAGCTGCCAGATTCATTACTGGAGAATATTCAAAACTGACAAGAGTAACACCATTAGTTAAATCATTAAACCTTGAAACACTAGAGGATAGAAGAACCAAGAGTAAATTAGTAGTTATACATAAGGCAATTAATTCTAATTTAGAAATACAACACAAAGATAGCCTAATACAACCCTCAAATAGACATAAAGATAAAAACACCTTTCTTATTCCATATGCAAGAACAAACACATACAAGTTTTGTTTCTTTCCGTCCGGTATTCGGGCGTGGAATGGGTTGCCTGAAGAAACCAGGAAAGCCACCACTTTATCATCTTTTAAAACTCTAGTAAGAATACAGGACTAAACACAAACCATAGAAATACGTAGGACGCAATAATCTTCTGTACAGAAGGAGCGTCTGTAACATATAAGATAAGATAAGATTGAAAAGTACAATCTGGGCCATATGTTCCTTTGTTACAACCTGTAATTTATATTGAAAATGTTATCATTTTAATAATTGAAAAAAATAATTAAAATGGTATAGTGACATCTTCTCTTTTTCCCATCTAACAGTTTTATATTAAAACATTTTTATACAAAATGAATTTCCATTAAAGACAATAGTAAGGGGTTACTGGGTCAGATTACCATCTATAAACATTGCTGCAAGCTTAAATTTCAGTTAATTGTGCAAATGACTAAATCATTGAAAAGCAATATTTAAATATAAATAATAAAAAAAAACGTTCAAAAACTAAAGTTTTTTTAATATAAATTCCTTATATACGATACATAGCTATAAGTTACAAGGATGTTCTTAGTTCATTATAATACGTAACAAAAAATCATGTTAAGCCTGGTCCCCTTTAGGACTCAGGACGTGTTAGCGCATTTTCGTATTATGTATCAGTACTTATGTTAGATATCAGCATTGTGTAGTTATCAGTAATTGTGTTTAGATTTTAGACAAATTTTTATGAATTTTATTGTGTAATGAATATACTTGAAATTTTTAGCGCATTTTCGAGATGTCGAAATCGCTATTGCCCCCGTTTTGTCCGTCTGTCTGTCATCACCATGATCACAGGATCCATAAGTCCTAGACCCATGATGTATATATGTTTTTTGTATGTCCTGACCTGCCATTGGTGCATCAACACTCAGTTACTCGATCCGTTAAAAAACCCCGTTAAAACTACCAAAAAACTTTGCGAATCGAGAGTTAACACTGGCACAAGGAACGGGCGCCATTGCCGGAAGTCGAATACATAGATTTTCAAGCATTCAAGAGTGGTGTGAAATCGTGCAAAAGAATTAATTAGTGTTTTTTTTAGTTGACGTCATTAAAATATGTGTAAAAGTTTAGAGATTTTTACTTCATCATTTGTGGTGACTTGTAGTTAGATTAAAGAGAAAATAAAAAATTATAAAATGTAAAGAAATGACTTTTAAATAAATTTTTTTCAAGTATATTCATTACACAAGAAAATTCATAAATATATGTCTAAAATCTAAACACAATTAGTGATAACTACATAATGCTGATATCTAACATAAGTACTGATACACAATACGAAAATGCGCTAACACGTCCTGAGTCCAAAAAGGGACCAGGCTTAACATGATTTTTTTTATTTAAAAGTCATTTCTTTACATTTAAATTTTTTAATTTTCTCTTTAATCACACTACAAGTGGTTTGTAGTCACTGAAATAGGACTCATAAATGAAACATTCTAAATTGTAATCAGCTAATCGCCCAAATACTCCGTTAATTGTTGTTTGATAGATCGTGGTTGCCAATCTTGTTGAAAGTAGTTGAATGTTGAAGTTTGTTTCGAAAAGGTTTTCAATTTCTGCCCCTGGGCCGCTAAGATCTTGATTGAAGTCACCACAAATGATGACGTAAAACTCTCTAAACTTTTACACATATTCTAATGACGTCAACAAAAAAACAACAAAAAAAAAGCAGAAAGTAAAAACTCTTCAATGCTTGAAAAACAATGTATTCGACTTCCGGCAATGGCGGCCGTTGCCTGCGCCAGTGTTATCTCTCGATTCGCAATGCTTTTTGGTAGTTTTAACGGGGTTTTTTAACGGATTGAGTAACTGAGTGTTGATGCACAAATGGCAGGTCAGGACATACAAAAACATATATACATCATGGGTCTATGACTTAGGGTTGCTGAGATCTAGGGTGATGACAAACTGACAAAACGGGTGCAATAGCGCATTCGACTTCTCGAAAATGCGCTAAAAAACAATCCGAAAATACAAAATTGTAGTCTGATCTATGTCTCGTAAAACATGTATAATATAATTCGAACCGATCGTGGATATATTTTTAAAGAGTGTTGTCAATATAAATCCTATCGTGCGATAGGAAATGTTGTTGAACATATTACGCACCACGTCACTGTATCTAAAAAATTAACATGAGATATGGACATAAATAAAATAATTTAAAAATTCAATACTTCAATTACTGTACATTCGATCGATCTGAAATTTTGATACCTAATTTTTATCACCGGCATAAGTCTTCCAGCAAAATTTCACCTTGCTAGCTTCCGAGGAAGTTATTTAAAAATCGACCCAAAATGGCGAAGGGGGGGGGGTTGGCAAAAAAGCAAGCAAGCACGCAAGGGCTCAGATTCCACAAGTTAATATAAATATTTAAAAATAAAAAAACCCTTAGAAAAACCATTTTTACTATAAATCTTTTATATACGATACATAGCTATAAGGGGGTTCATTTTAATACGAAGCGCACAAAATCCGAAAATACATATTTTGTTATGTCTCGTAAAATATATTTAGATCTAATTAGATCTAATGCGAACCGATCGTGTAGATCTATATATTTTTAAAATATAATGCGCACCTTATTACGTGACAGGAAAGGTTGTTGAACATATAACGCACCACGACCCTATCTCAAAAATTAACATGATATATATTATATAGTGATAAATAAAATAATTTAAAAATTCAATAATTCAATTACTGTACACTCAATCGATTTAAATTTTGATACATAATTTTTATTATCAGGATGAGTCTGCCTGCAAAATTTCAACTCGCTAGCTTGCAAGGAAGTCGGTTAAAAATTGATTCAAAGTTTTTCAGCAAGCAAGCAAGGGCTCAGACACCACAAGTGAAAATAAAGGATTAAATAATAACAAAACCCTGTAAAAATCCAAGTTTTTTACTACAATCCTTTATATACGAGACATAACTATAAGGATGTTCATTATAATACGGTCCGCAAAACAATATAAAAATGCAAAATTAACTTTTGTCTCGTAAAATATTTTTTATATAATGCGCACCGATCGTGAATATATTTTTAAAAGTATTGTCAATATAATGCGCACCTTATTGCGTGACAGAAAAATTTGTTGAACATAATACGCACCACGACGCTATCTCAAAAATTAACTTGATACAAAGATAAAAATAAAATAATTTAAAAATTCAATAACTCTATTACAGTACATTTGATTGATCTGAAATTTTGATACATCATTTTTATCGTCATCACAAAACTGCCTGCTAAATTTCAGTTCGGTAGCTTACGCGGAAGTTGGTTAAAAATCAATCCGAATTTTTTTTGGCAGCCAAGCAAGGGCTCAGACACCCCAAGTTAATATATAAATTAAAGAATTTTGAAAAGTAACATCTACAGTAAGTCATTCTGAAAAAGATGTTAGCAATTTTGTTAGAAAAAGCATTGCTCAGAAAAATATTTGAAAGTTTCTCTACGTCGTTAATAACGAAATGTTATTTATTATTTGTTCTTCTCTTCATCTCAACAGTTAGCACTCTGTTCAGCTCTCAGGCTAAATGAAGGTTCCCAAAAAGCATTCCTTAAAGTTATTGTCTTAAACAATCTGTGGGATTTAATAAATGATCATGTCAAATTTGTTCACAGTCAATTGTTTGGTTTTCTTGTCATTGTGTAATAAACAAACATTTTTAATTTTCAGTCTTCAAACTTTTATCAGCTGAGTCTAAACAATGTCGGTAAATTATCCAAATGACTCCTTGTTTTTGATTATGACTAAGACTGATTATGATCTTAACATGTAAAATGTATTTTAAAAAAATCCCTATTTCAATTACTGCATTTTATTTTTTTGACAATATAAATACACCGCCCAATTTAAGAGACATTAGTTAAGTTTTAACATTTTTATAAGTGAATGTTTCCAAAATGGATTGTAATAAAGAATTTAGGGTTATGGTTAGGTTTAGTTGTAGTGCTTCAGAAGTTTGCATATAAACAAAGATGGTAGCCGATTCCGCTAAACGATAATTTACCAATTTATTCTATTAACTTTCTGACACTGGCCCCCATCCAGTACCATGCCTATAGGACAGTAGCAGTGCTCTGTTTGTGTATCACTGAAGCTCACACAAACATGAGAGCAATTTCTCTGTGTGCAAGCCCCTGAACTTTGTGAAACTTGACTTGGAAGCAAGAAAAAATTTTCACTAGTAGATTTAGCTTAAATATATTCTTTGGAAATGGTGATCAATACCATTGAGTTTTTGGAAGAAAGTAACAAGAAAAAAAATCTGCCACTTTTAATAACATCAAAGTGATATTCATTAAAAGGCTATTTAATTTAGGAGGTGGGAGAGGGAGGGTGAGCACTAGAGTGGTATACCCTAGAGACGTTCTAAATTTTTATTTTATATAGAAATGATGAAACAATCTGTCTGGTTTTTAGCGCATTTTCGAGATGTCGAAATCGCTATTGCACCCGCTTTGTCCGTCCGTCCGTCCGTCTGTCATCACCCTAGACCTCAGCATTCATAAGTCCTAGACCCATGATGTATATATGTTTTTTGTATGCCCTGACCTGCCATTTGTGCATCAACACCCAGTTACTCGATCCGTTTAAAAACCCCGTTAAAACTACCAAAAAATATTTCGAATCGAGATGTAGGGAACGGCCGCCATTGCCGGAAGTCGCATGCATAATTCTTCAAGCATTGAAGAGTGGTGCGAATGAGTGCAAAAGAATTAGTTTTTTTTTTAGTTGACGTCATTAGAATATGTGTAAAAGTTTAGAGAGCTTTACGTAATCATTTGTGGTGACTTGTAGTTGGATTAAAGAGAAAATAATGTTGTTTTTTTTTAATTGTAAAGAAATGACTTTTAAATAAAAAAATATCAGGTATATTCATTACGCAAAAAAATTCATAAAAATATGTCTAAAATCTAAACACAATTACTGATAACTACATAATTCTGATATCTAACATAAGTACTGATACATAATACGAAAATGCGCTAACACGTCCTGAATTCCAATAGGTACCAGGCTTAACATGATTTTTTTGTGTATATTATTAAAACAATATTTTAACAACATTTAAAAAAACATTGTTATTATGGCATAATATTAGTTTTTAATTGTGCATTTAGCCATTAAATTATTATTATAAGGGGTCGTCCTTAAATACGTCACACTCCAAAATGGGTAGAGGTTGTAAGAACGTGTGACAGTTTGTGACGGGGGAGGGGATGTAAGAACGTGTGACAGTTTGTGACGGGGGAGGGGATGTAAGAACATGTGACAGGAGGAAAATATGTCCGCCATGTCTGACGTCAAGGTGTTTTATATTAAATTTTAATTATTTTGTTAACAAAAAACAAAAAATTATTTTTGAAAGTGTGACGTAATTTATGTGGGGTAGGGGTACCGAGATGAGTGACCGTTTGGGGGAGGGGGGATTTAAATATTGTCACAAATAGCGTAACGCACATTATGGATGGCCCCTAACTCATTGTTGAAGACCTGCTAAACTTTTAAACTATACTCACTAACGCACAGCCCCTCATCATTTTTTTCCAGTCCTCTCTTACAATCACATTGATATCCAGGTTGGAGATTGGTACAGATGGAATAATTGGGACATTCCAGTGGATCTTCAATACATTCATTTTTGTCCTCTGAGCAGTCAGGTGATGTCCAGTTTGTTTTACAAATGCACTGACCAGTGATACTATCACAGTGGTCTGTGTTATCCTCAGAGCAGTTACATGGAGTTGAGCAGTTTGTGTCGTAATAAAACTCATTACCTTCTATAGGAAAAAATACAAGAGGATTTTATTTTTAAAGGAAAAATAATGACACAAATTTAGCCTTTTTTGTTTTCCATAAATTGATGATGTTTGTAATAGTAAAAGTAATAGTTTGACACCATGTAGAAGTAATTGATTAATTTTTTAAAAAAAAAATAAATAATACATCAACAGTATGTGGTCTGTGTAACAACGTCTTTATTCATTCCACTTTACATCGTATCGCCAGCTATTCTCTCTCAGTTCACGGCCACCCACGATATCACTTCACAGCACAAGTTTTGTGTTTCATTCTCAGTTAAGTCATCTCGCATGCTCATACAATGTCAACACAACAACACGTCTCGTACAATGTCAATAAATCGACGTGTTGTTGTGTCAATGTCAACACAACACGTCTCTTACAATGTCTACACAACAATATGTCTCTTACAATATCAACTCAACAACACGTCTCTTAAAATGTCAACACAAAAACATGTCTCTTACTATGTCAACACAACACGTCTCTTACAATGTCAAGACAACAACACGTCTTTCAAATATCAATCAAGCTAGAAGACCACTTGAACTTTTTGCAACAATGAATATGACAATATTATTTTTATAGCTTTATGCTATAAAAATGTGATTTTACTCGTTAGTTTTTAATTTCTACATCAAACATTTATTTTTTCTAATAAGACATTTGTTTACCATGTGATATATATGTAGCTGCAATGCCACTGTAACAGTAATAGTATTGATTTGAAACTCGTGTCACAAGCATTTGATTTCCAGATGACCTAAAGTAGCCATTAGGTAGGCGACCATAGTGGTAGCTAAGTCCATCAAGTCGTGCCAATATGGGGGCTGGGGTATTTTCTCCATCATAGACAGAAATGTATCCATGAGTTTGGTGATAACCGAAATAAAGCGATATGTAGGTAAACCTATTTTTAAAAAAAAGAAAACAATATAGTTTGAACGGATCTGTCCCAGTTCTGTCCAAAGAACGTCCAAGATCTGTCTAAATTCTGTACAGGTTACAACTGATAAAGATCTATCAAAATTCTGTCCAAGGTATGTCCCCTTTCTGTAAAATGTACTTCAAAGTACTGTCGAAGGTACCTCTAAGATTTCTTCAAGTTCTGTCTAGGATATGTCCAAGATATGTCTCAATTCTGTCCAAGCTACATCAGTTAAACATCTATCCAAGTTCTGTCCAAGATACGTCTAAGATTTCTTCAAGTTCTGTCTAAGATATGTCCAAGATGTGTCGAAGTTCTGTCCAAGGTACTTCCAAGTTCTATAAAAGGTACTTCAAAGATGTGTCTGAGATACGCCTAAGATCTGTCCCAGTTCTGTCCAAGGTACGTCCAAGATCTGTCTAAATTCTGTCCAAGCTACAACAGTTAAACATCTATCCAAGTTCTGTCCAAGGTACTTCAAGTTCTGTAAAAGGTACTTCCCAGATGTGTCCAAGATACGTACAAGATCTGTCCCAGTTCTGTGCAAGGTACGTCCATGATCTGTCTAAATTATGTCCAAGCTACAACAGTTAAACATCTATTCAAGTTCTGTCCAAGGTACATCTAATATTTCATCAAATTCTGTCTAAGATATGTCCAAGATCTGTCCAAAGTCTGTCCAAGGTACTTCCAAGATCTGTAAAAGGTACTTCCAAACTGTGTCAGAGATACGTCCAAGATCTGTCCCAGTTCTGTCTAAGGTACGTCTAAGATCTGTCTAAATTCTGTCCAAGTTACAACTGATAAAGATATATCCAAATTCTGTCCAAGGTATGTCCCCTTTCTGTAAAAGTTACTTCCAAAATGTGTCCGAGATGCGTCCAAGATCTGTCTCAGTTCTGTCCAAGGAACGTCAAAGATCTGTCTAAATTATGTCCAAGTTACAACTGATAAATATATATCCAAATTCTGTCCAAGGTATGTACCCTTTCTGTAACGGTTACTTCCAAAATGTGTCCTATATTCGTCCAAGATCTGTCCCAGTTCTGTCCAAGGTACGTCCAAGATCTGTCTAAATTCTGTACAAGTTACAACTGATAAAGATCTATTTAAATTCTGTCCAAGGTACATCCCCTTTCTGTAAAATGTTCTTCCAAAATGTGTCCGAGATACATCCAAGATCTGTGTCAGTTTTGTCCAAAGTACGTCCAAGATCTGTCTAAATTCTGTCCAAGGTACTTCTAAGATTTCTTCCAGTTCTGTCTTAGATAAGTCCAATATCTGTCTCAGTTCTGTCCAAAGTACGTCCAAAATCTGTCTAAATTCTTTTCAAGTTACAACTGATATAGATCTATCCAAAATCTGTTCCAAGTATGTCACCTTTCTGTAAAAGGTACTTCAATTAAGTGTCCAAAATACGTCCATGATCTGTCTCAGTTCTATCCAAGGTACGTCCAAAATCAGTCTGAATTCTGTACAAGTTACAAATGATAAAGATCTATCCAAATTCTGTTCAAGGTACGTCCCATTTCTGTTAAAGGTACTTCCAAATTGTGTCCGAGCTACGTCCAAGATCTGTCTCAGTTCTGGCCAAAGTACGTCAAAGATCTGTCTAAATTCTGTACAAGTTAAAACTGATAAAGATCTATCCAAATTCTGCTCAAGGTATGTCCCCTTTCTGTAAAAG
>MUZC01000534.1:362192-379468 GCA_002072015.1 Radix auricularia | reverse complement strand
TTGATGCTATACCAGGAGTTAGGGGTGGGGGCCCTGTGTTGATGCTATACCAGGAGTGTGGGTTGGGGGTGGCAGGGAATTATCTCAAACTTCCTCAACGTTTTCATTTTTTAAAAAATTATTTGTAAAAACTATTTTATCACTATTGATTTTACTGGGAAATTATTAAATATCTTGTATTACATTTGTCATTTGAATCTTTATAGAGTTATAGTTATTAAGGTCAGGTTCAGCAGTTCAGCTATGTCATTGTTGTTAGGCACAACACTAAATATCTTGTATTTCCATTTCTCCTCATTGTTCACAGAAAAAGTTATAGCCGAGGCCGTGGCTAACATGGACTTCGAGATCCCAGACGACATTGGTGAGTCAAAGTCAAATTTATAGCCAATATTTACACTTGCCAAAGTTACTCAGTAATGTATACCTTTATTTTGCATGAGGAGTTTCTTATTACATTTATACCTTTCATTATCTTTATAATTTTTATATCAGTTAGCAACTTTTTTTTAAAGAGTTAATGTCTAATATGTGACTAAACACTATAAATAATTGTAAAAATAGTTTACATGAATTCATTTCATCTGTATCTCCTAACCTGAAGATCTGAGCCTGTGCCCTGGACTGGTTGAAATAAACAAACATACACCCAACTGGAAGAAAGACATGATAGAGAAGAAGAACCAGGAGAGGATTGAAGAATATGTTGTAAGCATCAAGTTATACATTTTATAAGGTTTTGAATGTTTATTTCAGTTCTTATTTAAGATTAGATCTATAAATTTATGATTTTATTTTTAAGACAAGTTTGAAATTCATATTTTAAAAAAAACAACTTTTTCTTACTATCCAATTCTGCCAATCAAAGTAACTAGGCATTTCATTTAAAAATAATATTTATTTAAGCAAAGATCAAAGATGTGCAAGATAATCAATTATTTTCTCCATAAATTAAGCTTGTGTGATAATTGGACATTTGTTTAATTCCACTGTCTATCCTTATTCAAATCCCATTGTTAAATGAATGTAATATGTCAAATGTTTAATTTTTAATATGATTACTTATTCAATTTATGTAACTAATTCAGTTAAATTTAGTAAATATTGTTAACGATTTCAATTAATACAAAAGCCTAATGAATTTATGGCAACTTAAAAATAATTTTTAACAAATTTAGTCTTACTTTGATATAAATTAAAGATTTAAGAAGTAACATGCAGATGTCAGCTAATTTTATGAATATAATTACTATTAAATAGAGTTATAAAGATATGTCTGTAAATATCTTTTCAATTTTATTTACTTTAACTTTTTATTTTACTTAGAAAAATATTTTGAAACAAAGAGAACAAGAAGCAAAGTGGAAAAATGTACCAGAATGGAAAAGAAAAATTTTACAAAAGAAAGAAGAAGAGGTAAGTTATCCTATTAAGAATTGAATTAACTACTTATTATAGTATTTATTAATGATATTAACACTTTGCAAATAACTTTTCATGTGGTCTAGGTACAATTAAAATAGGTACATTTGTTCGAGGTGACATGAGTCTTATTCACATTAGAGCTGAATGGAGAGGGTAAAATAATTTATTAGTTGTTATTTACATAGGGCTTCATTCTGTTGTTTTCATGCAGAAAACCTGACTTAGCCCCTGTATGCAATATACCACACAACCATGAGTTCTAACTGAATTCATAGAAATGATCATACATTATGTAAAGATCTTATTTATACTCTAATTTTATGCACAGTAAAAGTATTCTTAAAATGAAAATAATAAATTTTTAAAGTGTAATTTGAATCTTTATAACAACTTAATTTGATCGCTGAATCTTGCAAAAAATCTGAGATTTGTCTCCCTTGACATTGGTGCATCCCATTTCTTTATGAGCTCCCCACTCCTCTTTGTATTGGTAAAGCTGTTCCTTCCATGAGAAAACAGTGATCATGTGATAGGTCAGAGACTTTGTCAATCTCATAGCTGAATGTTGTCACCTGTTTTTCTTAATTCAGGAGGCATAATGATTCAATGTTGTTTTTTTTTGGTCTGAGATCTTGGAATTAAGGAATATTAGATTGATGGCTTGGTTGGGTTATCTCAGTTACAGTTTTATTTATAGATTTTATATTTGGGCTTGATGAAAGAAATAATTGATTTAATGCCTGTACAGGAAAATATTGTAAAAGCACCAACACCTGACAAAGAGAAAAAGCCAAATGAACAAAAGTCAGGTGAGAAAGAGAAAAAACCTGGCAAGAAGGCACCAGTGCCAGCACCGCCACCCAAGGATGACTTTGTGCCACACAAGCCAAAAGGTAACACCATCTTTAGTTTTTAAAATTATTTTTGTTAAAATCAAGTTCTCAGATTTTTATTCATTTATCTTTTTTGATAATAATTAATGTGGATGTTGTTGAGCCCAATTAGTGAAGTTCACTACATGCTGACAAAATTTGATTACATTTAACATGAGCTAAGCAATTACTCTTGACAACAAAATGTTAGTCATATGGGAAGTTGTAAAAATTTATTTATAATTACTATTATTGTTAATGAACAACCAAGGGCACAAAACTCTAGCAAACTTGTCTTTAAATACTAAAAGTATTAGGTCCTGAACATCCAAGTTTAGCTTTTTATATTTTGATTATAATTATTATTAATGATTACTTTTTTTTATCTTTTATCTTTTTTTTAACGTACTGCTGCTGTTGGATGGTTTATGACATCATCTAAAGTCATTATCATTTCTAAAAATAAAAATGATGGTGATTTGCTTATTTAAATTTTTTTTTTTTTAATCTAGGTGATATTGTCCCTGCTGCTCTGAGTATAGACCCTGAAGAGTTAGCTGCAATGCCCCCATGGAAAAGAGAGCTCTTATTCAAGAGAGATAAAGTACCCATCACATTTTCGAATGAGTTTAACCCAGATGAAGAAGATAACTCAGCTCCGGGAACAGATAATCCTGATGCTAGTTGATCAAATGTGAGTTCATCTAAGTGATGTGAGTGAAAGTTGATTTAAATGAGAGAGCAAAGTCTAATGAAAGATTTGGTCATAAACGTTTTATTTTAGCTGTGTGATTAACAGCATTAATTAAAATACCTGAAGCTTTGGTTGAATTTTTTTACAAGTCTCAGGCTAGATGAGTTCAAAATTGTTAAAAAAATATATTTTTATTTGACATGTCATATTTATTGTCAATGAATGAACTATTTCATAATAAGAAGTTACTTTGGTTTAAGTTTTGAGCACTTAATGGGAAATGACAGGATATTATTTAATGAGGGTGTACACCGTAAACAACTGCTGCATATTTAGATAGTATGACTCACGCTATCAAAATATTGTAAATTATGGTCTTGTATGAATGTAAAATTAAATTCTCAAGCTTCTGCTAGCTGACTCAAAAATAATCATGTATTTATTGAAATATACTTTATACCCATAACTCTCAAAAAATATTCTGTTGTTTTTTTATAATACTTTTCAATTAAGTGAATTGCCATATTATTATATTTTATATAGTTCGCTGAAAATATTTTCTGTCAGATTAGAATTTAATGATATTCATTACTCGGGAGCTTAAAATTTTTAATCTTGCAAAAGTCAGCAACATTTTTTTGGAAGGTTAAAAAATACTTTTTTAATGTGAGTTGTATTTAATTAAGTTTATATATATATATTTTTGTGTGTGTTTTATTTTAAAACATGAAAATCTGAAAGAAATGACACCCTTAAAGAAATTTTATTTATTTCAACATTAACTTACAAAAATAAAACTTATTTTGAAATGGCATTTTTATTAATTTTATAATATTTACCTTGTATCTACATTTAAAAAAAAAAAATTATTATGAAGGCTACATTTTATTATTTTAAGTTTATTGGTGACATTGTTTTATTTCCTGTATTTACTGTAATAATTAAAAATTTCAAGTTTCTTACCGCATTTGTCAAGCCAATAAATTTGGTCCTTTCACAAAGATTTAGTGAGTAACAAAAGCAAAAAGTGAAAAATAATAGATCACTATTTGTTTATTATATATGCCCTTGTATGTGAAAAACTTTATTTGTGCATTCTTTTACCTCATTGGTAGTTGTTGTTGAGTTTGTAACCTCTGTTGTACATTGTATATAATGTTTTCCGTGTGAAGCTATATTTTTGGAACAAAAAAGTGTCAACAAGTGGAATTTCTCTTTACAAAATGTACCAACAAAGAATTTTTAAAATTTCATTTTTTTAAACATTAACAAAATTTTTTTAACCATTGTAATTTTGATGGTTGCTAAAAAAAAATGAAAATAGAAAAATGTTATGGATATTTTAATTATTTATTTATTTATTTCTTCCTTTGTGATACAATTTAATCTTATTTCTTATTTTTAAAAATAAATTTTGTGTGTGCATGTGTTTTGAATGTCAATATCGTTGTTATTCTTTGATTGTAGATTTATTTTTATTTGTGCATTGTCTGGAGAAGGTACTCTTAAAATTCATAGGACAGAAAATAATTGTTGTAATTTTAAGTAGTTATGTCTTTGAGCACGAAGGTTTTGCTTATATCCTTTATTTTAAAAATAGTTTAAGTGAATGTTTGAACTAAACTTGTCTAGAATCATTATATTTATGCATCAACCTTCAACTCTTTAGTAAGAGAAAACCAAGAAGAAGAAGAAAGACTTATCTCCCAATCTTCACTGAAACCTTTGTTGTTGGTTTTAATGAGTTGAATAGTTACAGAAAGTAAAATAGAATTCAGAATGAAAAATGATTTTAAATCTCCACCTAGAGCACCCCGGACATTCTAAAAAGAATTTATTTATTTTATTTTCAACTCGTTACATATCTTTCCTTACTATTTATTCAAAGTATCATTCAAAATCACTCCACTCCTATTTATGAATGGGATTATACATTTCTTTACGTTCAGTAGCATGAAAGATAATGTTTTTTGTTCATTTGAAAGGTTTGCTCTTTTTATTATCAGAACTAATTTTAATTTTCTGGTAAATATTTATACCAGTGCAACAGATAATGTATTTCAAATTTAATCATTTGAGTTAATATTCTTATAGGAATGAGTGTCTGTAATATAGAAGACAAGATAAGAAAGAAAATCTAAATTTTACTCATCATTATTAGACAACAACAAGTAAATCCAATTCCCATTATGAAGTTGAATTATGAAATATGAAATGATGAATTTTTACTACACCAGTGTAAATAGGCTTATTATAATATCTTGCTTTTAATTTTCAATGCAAGCACAATAATATATTTTAACATATAATTCATTGTAGATGCTTTTCATTCTCTTAGTAAGATGCAAACTGTTTTGTCCTCAAGTATTCATCATTCTAGTGGCCTAGCTTTGTCTCAGGAACTCTTCTAGCACAATAGTTGATGCAACCCTCTCTTAATTATACAACCTACTCTTATTTATATATAACGTAATCTTATTTATACACCCATTCTGCCAAAATGACATGAATGCATTTAATAAGTAAATTAGAAACTAATTTATTTGATATTGTTGAACACAAGGCTAATAGTTGGCACTCCTCTATCCAAGTCTCAACTTTCTGTTAAATCCTCATCTCAGTCGTCAAAATATTTGTATTTGCTTTGAATTACTTAAATTTATTTCAGAGAGCACAACTCAAAATCAGATTTAAAGGAATTTAGAATTTCCATTAGCAGCATTATGTGTTCATACAGTTTTTCAATTTATTGTAATGTCATGCAATTTATGCTAAAATTGAACTGTTCATTGCCAATACTTTGTGAAATGATACAGCTCTTTGTCTTCTCAAATTTTACAGTAATAATTTTAATCCTGTAGGAGAGGAAAACTTGACTTAAAATTTTAATTTGATTTCCTAAGAAATTAATTTTTTTCAATCAATGAATACCATCAATCATTCAAAGACATGATAAGCTCAAATCATTTTTACTGCATGTTTATTTGGTAATAGGGAAAATCAAATAACAATGCTTAGTGATAATCTCACATGTGAAAGCCGCATTTATTTCAGTATCAATTATTTCACAAACAGATGCAGAATAGTGAAAACAAAGTGGATTTTACAAAAAAATCACACAATAATAACAACCTACATTTGACTCCTGAATTGGTTCATGGGAATTTTCAATGGGAGACAGATTTGTTCACCTGCTGTAATTTCCTATCACCTTGGGGTCCTCTTGCACACCTCTTGGACGTCTTCCAACTCATTAAACTAAACATTTGCATGATAATTGAGAATAATTCATGTATGTACATTTTTTAAAGAAAGGAAATGTATAAAGGTTGCTAATAGGTGTATCACCATGGCAACAATATCAACATCAAACTGTGACACAAAGTCTGAATAGTTAATATGTGCATTGTGGAGTTCAAGAAATACATTTGAAACTGACATTTAAATCAATGATGAATAATTTACCATCAATAACCTTTTTAATATTTTTGAGTTTCATTTTATTTATAACTTAGTTGCCAGATTGAAAAGCATTTCTATTTAGCCAATCAGATTAATCTTGGTAGAGGAGTGTGAGAAGTTTTTTGAAAATAGACTTCTATTTTTATATCTATATATAATAAGATGAATAAATATTGTTTGACATAAATACTGTAATTAAGTTCTTCCAGCTAAGTTTATAGGCCATTTGTAAATTCTTTTCTAATATTTGTCCTTTAATTTCTGCTGTTATTTTAAAAAAAACAGGACACACAAAAAAGAATAAACTTTCATACTTGTATAAAAACATAGTTGGTCTGCCTTTGATTTTATGAAATGAGGTTTATAGTGTGTTTGATTTTAATTTGATGTGTCTTCATTCTGAATGAATTAAGGCTTGTCTTTATCTCTATAGGAATTTTCTTTTTCTTTTCCCCTTGTTTTACTGTCCTTGCTTTACTGTGGTAGCCAGCCACAGTTCATCCCCCTTGTTTTACTGTGGTAGCCAGCCTCAGTTCATCCCCCTTGTTTTACTGTGGTAGACAGCCACAGTTCATCCCCCTTGTTTACTGTGGTAGCTAGTCACTGTTGACTCCCCTTGTTTTACTGTGGTTGCTAGTCACTGTTGATTCCCCTTGTTTTACTGTGGTAGACAGCCACAGTTCATCCCCCTTGTTTACTGTGGTAGCTAGTCACAGTTGATTCCCCTTGTTTACTGTGGTTGCTAGTCAGTTCAATAAAAACTCAGACAAAGAAGATGTAATCATTATTTAATCAGTTCAACATGAGATCCTAAACTCAAGGTGTTGCAAATCATTCCTTAAACTCTACTTACATTTCTTGTTTGATATAACATCTATTTACACACCCAGATAATTCCTTAAACTCTACTTACATTGTCTGGTTGATATATCATCTATTTACACACCCAGATCATTCCTTAAACTCTACTTACATTGTCCGTTTGATATATCATGTATTTACACATCCAGATCATTACTTGAACTCTACTTACATTTCTTGTTTGATATAGCATCTATATACACATACAAATCATTACTTAAACTCTACTTACATTTCTTGTTTGATAAATCATCTATTTACACATCCAGATCATTACTTAAACTCTGCCTACATTTCTTGTTTGATATATCCTCTATTTACACACCCAGATAATTCCTTAAACTCTACTAACATTTCTTGTTTGATGTATCATCTATTTACACACCCAGATAATTTCTTAAACCCTAATTACATTACCTGAATGATATAATTGATATATCATCTATTTAAACACCATGCAAAGCCTTTTTGCCTTCCCCCTTGTCTGCATTTCTTTAACATTAACACTGAACTTAATTCAGACTCTTGTAAAAGCCACACAGCAGTTGCACATAAATAAACAAAGAAATTTTTAAAATTTATACACTTTTATTTTTATAAGCTTCTAATAACAAACTTTTGCTACATGTTATTTTTAAGTAACCAGTCATTTAGGCTGCATAGTTTTAAAAAATGTATTTTCAAAAATCAGTAGTTTACAGTATAAGATTTTCCGTTTAATAAAAATAAAAGCCATTTTAAATTACTTGCAACTCTAACCAAATACTAAAGCTTTTATTTCATGCCAGCAGATTGATGAAGTAAAATGAAAAATAAAATAAAGACACACACAAAAAATTACTGCAGTTTTAAGTCATTAACAGTAAACTGCTGGCTTAAAAAGAAGTTAGCAGAATTTGAGACATTCTCATTTTCAACAAACCACAGTGAGCATGTGATAGTCAAGGGTTCAAATCCATGTGAAGGCACAGATTTGTTCCCATGGACATGGGTGTCCCTGAGTCCACCCAGCTTCAAATGGGTACCTTACACTAGTTTGGGAAACAAAAGCAACTGGATAATGCATTGAACCCTCATAGCCGGGGCCTGTGAATGCTGTATCACTTGCTGTGGACGCAATAATCTTCTGCCTTGAAGGAGCATTTGTAAACATGTGGACATACAAAATATCACATTGGAAACATGGATAAACATTATCAATGAACTTATAAAAATGTTACAAAAATGCCACGATAACCCTAGTGTGCTGCTTTGCTAGAAATGTAGCATTTCATTCTTTACCATATAATCAATCATATTAGTCATGGGCATATGGATTTATGTTAAACCTATATATTACAGATGATATATAGAGTAATACTTGAGCCCTATTTATTACAGATGATCTATTGCGTCTTACTTGCCTTTCACTTTCAGTGAAATGATGTTTGCTCCCTTGCCCAGAGGCGTCACTAGGGTTGGCATCACCCATTGCAGTACTTCATGGTGTCACCCGTGTGGTAGCTAATGGTGTCATCCAGTGCTGTAGCTCATGGTGTCACCCAGTGCGGTAACTCATGGTGTCACCCAGTGCGGTAGCTCATGGTGTCAACCAGCGCGGCAGCTCATGGCGTCGCCCAGCGCGGTAGCTCATGGTGTTGCCCAGCACCGTAGCTCATGGTGTCGCCCAGCGCGGTAGCTCATGGTGTCATGGCCTCATGACTTCACCATAGACCTCCTCTGAGTCTACCAGTGCCAAATAATGGGAATACGCAGAATTTTACATTTTGGTGTCACTCTTTTTGATGGTGTCACCCTGTGTAGACCGCAACCTCCTCCAGTGACGCCTCTGCTCTTGACAATTTCTCTATAACTCCAAGTAAGGACTCAAAAAAACAAAAAGGGAAAAAATATTCACCAATTATAATTAGTATTTTAAGATCAGTGGATACATTGAAAAGCCAAAAGTTACCTCAGATCTCAAATAGAAAGTGAGCTTACATAAAGATTATTACAAATAGATTCTCATACATTCAACTTTGATGAATCACTTGAAACATTTCCTGAATTTGTTCAATTAAAGCTAAATCTACTTACATAGGGCAAGAAATGACTAAATCATTATGCAAACAACAATTTCTTCACACCATTTATTAACAATTAAGTATTGTTATCTCTCATCAGATGCGTAGGATCAATCATCAAATTTAATCACAGAATAAAATGATCAGGTTACAAGTTTTGTAAACAATAAAGCAGCAAAGAAATTAAAGTTTAGGAAAAATGCATTGTGATCACAGGCAAAACAAATAATGACCAACAAAAGGCTCCGTCTATAACAAAAGATAATAATAGTTAAAACGGTTTAGTATAATTTTTTTTTTTTCATTTCTGGATTAATAAGGTGGACATGACCAAACTCTTAGACTTGATGTAAGGTAGCAATGAACTTATCTTGATTTCTTTGAGCATTGGAGCTGTCCTCAGATTGTGAATTAAATTATTTAAATCAGCATCAGTGACCATACAGTAGAAACAACCACGTTGAGCATCAATAAAAGATTCAAGAAACTCAGAGATTTCTAAACCTGCAGCAGATCTCAGAACAATGATATTCTTGTACTCACATTTTGTAGCAGACTTTTTTTCAACAAATTTAAACAACTTATGACATTCAAGTTTCAAAAAACAAATTCCAGTAAATGACTGAAAAAAGAAATTCTTGATTACAGTTGTTGTTTTTTTACATTTACAATTAAAAAACATTTGAATATTGTAAAATGTAAAACAAAGAAAGAGAAAATGATTTCACTATAGTAGATGATGATTTGGACACTTTCATAATAGCTATTTTTGTTATTTCATTTTTCTCCATAATACAGAATTTAAATACACATAAACTAAATTTCATTTTTATTTTGGCTATAGCCATAATTTCAAAACATTTCACTTTGGGAGACTCATTGGCATAGCTATGGGAGACTAAGTGGTGTAGCTATGGGAGACTTAGTGGCGTAGCTATGGGAGACTTAGTGGCGTAGCTATGGGAGACTTAGTGGTGTAGCTATGGGAGACTCAGTGGTGTAGCTATGGGAGACTTAGTGGTGTAGCTATGGGAGACTTAGTGGCGTAGCTATGGGAGACTTAGTGGCGTAGATATGGGAGACTTAATGGTGTAGCTATGGGAGACTTAGTAGCATAGCTATGGGAGACTCATTTGTCTAGCTATGGGAGACTTAGTGGAGTAGCTATGGGAGACTTAGTGGCGTAGCTATGGGAGACTCATTGGCCTAGCTATGGGAGACTTAGTGACGTAGCTATGGGAGACTCATTGGCCTAGCTATGGGAGACTTAGTGACGTAGCTATGGGAAACTCATTGGCCTAGCTATGGGAGACTCATAGGCCTAGCTATGGGAGACTTAGTGACATAGCTATGGGAGACTCATTGGCCTAGCTATGGGAGACTCATTGGCGTAGCTATGGGAGAATGTTGGACAAGTTTTGAAGTTGTACCAATGATTAATTTTGATTTTGACTGTAAATTGTCATGTGTACAGGAGTGACACGAGGCTCATGTCAAGTGTCAACCTGCTGACAACTGTTTGGCAACCACTGGTCAATGTGTCACAATGGGAAAAAGACCTATTACATTAATTAACAAAATTAAGGGGATCGTGCTGCATACATGTACATTCATTTTCTATAAGACATTGTATCTGGCTGGATTAAGCACATATTCAACCATAAAAATGGTTTCAAAACTCAAAATTTCACAAGATGTGACAACATGAATCAAATCTGAATACTATGAATAATATCACACTTAATATCAATTGAATTATTTGTTTATATTATCACCTCAACTCTTTGCTCATACAATTGATAAACTTTTAATGCATCAGGTCATAGAAATGTTTCACCAAATAAGAACACGAGAAATAGTAGTTGAAAGTAGATGTTTGGTCAGTCATTTTGGTAGAGAAGAGCGGGTCAGTTACTGGTCCATGTGCAAATAAACTAACTCTTGTGCATAGTTGCACAACATCCATTTTTTTGTCCAAAATTTTACACCCCACATATACTATATTAATTAATCTAAACTGCTGCGTATCATTGGTCAGATGCCTGCACGGCCACTCAGTGTTGGCCAATGGACACATATGGAAACATTATAAGGACCATAAGAAATATTTTACATGCTCTCCCCCCCCCCCCACTCTGCCATCCAATGGTATGAGTTATGTCATACAAAACAAATTTCAATTTACAGATTCTTTTAATGATGTATTGGACTTCCCATAGAAAGGTCAGAGCAAAGAGTTAAGACTGGACACAGTAATGATCCTGAGCTGCCTGGATATCACTGTACAAGCAAAGAGTTGACAACATCAACATAACCATTATATCAAATGTTTCTAATCAGCAGTACTACCATCCGCCCTCCTTAAGTGAAGGCAACACCAAATTTCTTTGGCCTCTTGTCCTTGGGGTACAGAACACTTGCCGACTCGTCCTCGTCATCGTCGGCAGCCGGCTGGATCAGCTGGTACGAGCCGTAGTCATGTTTGAAGCAGCCAAAAATGTACTTTCCGGGCCCATGGGGTGTCCTTCCCAACAGGAAGTTGGCAAAGATCTGCTCGTAGCTGTCAAGGTTCAAGGGGTAGCGACCATTCTGTTTTAACCACAAAAATAGAAATATTTCCATGACAGAAGACTTTCAGCATTTAATGCCAGGGTGTAAGGCTTGCATTTAGGCCAGATTTTAACAAGTTTTGGGGAAAAAACTTTGAGGGATGATGAAAATTGGTTCACTGATTTTGTCAGCCATCTGGAAATTTATTTTTAAAAAGTAACACAAAATAAAACCTACAAGATGACAGGCCTAACAAAATGGTCGGGACTTACATCAGTCATCTTACTGTATGCCATGTGTGTGGATTTCTCAAGGTCCTTTTCATCGACTTGAAGGTCAACCATATCTTTATAAAACTGAAATAACTCGTCGGGTGTCAGAACATCATCAGCTGCGGAGGTAATAAATAGTACTTTTGTGTGAACTATAAATGGAACATTTGTGTAAGCAATAAATGGAACATTGTATGACCTATAAATAAAGCTAAGTAAAATCTATAAAAAAAAGCTAAGTACAGTGGAACCCACTTACCTCGAGCTCGCTTAGCTCGACCACCCTATTATGTCGACGTTTTTTATTGGAACCGCCAAATTCTCTCTTTGTCTTAGCATTTTCTCGTCGTTTAATTCGATTTTTTTAAGTCGCCGAAACCTCATAACACGAGCACAAAAAAGGGTCAAATTTGCCACTTAACATCGGTTATCTCGATCCCCATGACCAATCGCCAGCTTTAGAAAATGTTAGCTATGATTTTTTTATAACCAAGGGACCAAGTTTCTGCCACATCAGGGTCTGCTGGTGACGTCACAGCCCACTTGCGTTTTGCTCTCAGCGCTGTGTTGCTTCTGGTACTATGGCAATCGCCGGCTTTTGAAATTCTTAGTTTTTATTGATAATCGACTTTGGTTTTTATTTTAAATTTGTAAATTTCTGCTGTCAGTTGGTGCACATATACCTTTTGTTGTTAGCAAACATGTATGTACAATTTTATAGCATGCCGATAGCTTCATCAAACAAATAACGGCAATGCTGTTGTGTTAAAAAAAACTCCAAAAACACGTGCATGAACATTATCATTTATTAACGCTAGTGATGGGACGCAGTGGCGTCGCTAGGGGGGTGCGGAGGGGGCGGGCCGCCCCGGGTGACACCATCAGGGGGGTGACAGCAGACCGTAAAATTCTATATATTCCCTTTATTTGGCACTGAAAAACTCGGAGGATTTCTATGGGTTAAATCATGAGGGGGTGACACCATGAGCTACCGCCCCGGGTGACACCATGAGCTACCGCCCCGGGTGACACCAACCCTAGTGACACCTCTGATGGGACGATACCAAAATCATAGGCTGCTTACTGTAAACAAGGCTCCCCAGATTTTAAAATATATAATACAGACTACAGACAGTTTACCCACCCCCACTCTCAATCTCCCACACCATTGTTGTTGGTTAGTCCTATTAGCATCAAGTTACCGAAGGAATTGTAAGCTGAGGGGATCGTATGGAATAATAAAATGTACCGTGTGCAAACTTGTTGTCATTGGCAACCATTCATCCTTCAACCTCATTTTGACTACATGTATTACATGTACTGTACTACTGCTTTGTTCTCATTGTTTCATTCATAAGAATTTGCCTTGTGCAAAAGCCATTTAACTATTGGTTAGAATTAATTGAAATATGTCAAAGTTGAAGGTTCAAAAGTTCAAAAGGAGTACCTAATTTATTTGTGTACGTTTATATAGAGAAGAGTTCGCTTTGTCATGAGTCATATATAGGTCACGATAGACCATTCTGAGTCCATTGTAAGACCCAAAGAAGATGATTAAGAAGAGAATGGTTCGGGGACAATGAGGGGATGTGTAGGTTACTTATTTGTGTAGCTTGAAAATCAAGCAAGTGGCTTCGAAGCACAGTATCAGTATCGCTCAATCTGGGAATGACCGCAAAACGGCATAAACGGTCTTTAAATTTAAAAACGAACGGTCTTAACAACCTTAAGAAAGAGTGAAGAAATAGGGTCCCGATATTCCGATACGATTCTGATTAATCGTCCCATCACTAATTAACGCACAACACGTACATAAAGAAATTTCAAGCGCATGTTAATATTTTGCCGCCATATTGGTTTTCGCTTTAACTCGATCATCGGTTATGTCGATGCCATTTTTCATACCCCAACGCCGTCGACTTAAGCGGTTTCGACTGTAAAACCAATAAATGAAGCTAAGTAAAACCTATAAATGAAGCTTTGTATAAACTATATATTACAATTTAAATGCACTTTAAATTACAACGTGAAATGAAATGCATATTAAGTGAACATTGTATGACCACTATATGATACTTTGTATGAACATTGTATGACCACTATATGATACTTTGTATGAACATTGTATGACCACTATATGATACTTTGTATAAACATTGTATGACCACTATATGATACTTTGTATGAACATTGTATGACCACTATATGATACTTTGTATGAACATTGTATGACCACTATATGATACTTTGTATAAACATTGTATGACACCACTATATGATACTTTGTATGAACATTGTATGACCACTATATGATACTTTGTATGAACATTGTATGACATGTAACCACAAAGAAAGGGACACAGAGAATAAGCCGGAACAAAGATTCACATTTGTTGCACTGTGCTCCATCAACCCTCAATCTGAAAATGTGTGTCTGTCTGTACATCTCTGTATGCATGTCTATATGAGGTTGGGGTTACATTAATCATATTTCACCAAACAAAGGTTATGACTTGATCATAAGATTTAACTTTTGTTTGTTTCTGATTTTTTTCAAAGACTAAAGGTATTAAGATATCTAAATAGTTTGAAACATTTTGATTAAACTGTAAAATTACATAACATAGAAATAACAACAAAAATACATTAGAATACTATTCACTTATAATACTCATGTATAGTCCAAAAAGAATAGGAGAAAAACTTGCATAACTTCACATTTCGGCTTGTAACCAAAATTGCTACTCTGAGCTTTTATATAATTTAAAATATGAATTTTTTTGGTATTTCAAGTCTGAAACAATCTTTTCTCTCCTCTGAGGTGACAAACTTGAGATTACAATTCTCGGCACTCACGTGACTATTGTGTTAAAACAAAACAATGATAAACTCACTATTTCTGTCGATCATATCAAACAAAACTTTGGGCATCAGTCGGAGCCACACCGGGAAGTTGCTCATACCCTTGCACCCTGGTAGTATGTGGGACCATATGGAGTACCAGTCGTCTAGAGATGCAGTGCCTCCTGTTGAGTCAAGGGAAATAACTTCTTTGAGCATTATTTTAATTTATCTGAATGTATTTCAAAAACAAAAAAATCAGCTTGCTTTAATCTTGAAATTTTTCCAGTTTTCCACAACATCAAAATTTGATATTTGACTCTTTAACTAAATATATTCTCAGAAAAAAATTATTATGTCACAGTGATGAATACACTTTTAACCTTATTTTAACATAAAATTATAGGTTTAAAAAAAAATCTTTTAACAATCCCTTATACAAAGAAAGGGTTTTCAATACTTAAATTAAGAATTTTTTTAATGCTGCAATATTAAATAGATATCTTCACTAAATAAGATTTATATAAAAAAAATTATTTTTAATTAAAAAACAAAAACATCTGATGTAACACATCATGAAAATATATTAAAATAAGATATTGTAAATATTTTTAACATTTCTATTAGTCTGCTTTTCGTGATACACTTTTTTAACATACTCACTGTGACCGCATTCTGCTTCAGATTTTTCAAACAAAATCTCAAAAAAGGCCTGATGAATCTCTATACACTGAAGAGCTCTATGGTTATCAGCTGCCCAACCAGTAAACTTAAATATTTTCTATATAAATAAATAAATTTTGAAACAGAATTAATCTCCAATAGACTATTATTAAAATTACATGTCTAAAGTTTTAATAACTTGCATACAGACAGGGTTGGAACACACTATTTGGTATACTCTATAGTTGATATACTATAGTTTCTATAACTATAGCTAAATGACATTCTGAGAACACACGTTATCAAGTTGAAATAAAATAAAGAATACAAAGTGGCAGGTATAAAATGAAAATTAAATATTATATCAAAGTATTATCTACGAGTGGTTTAAGTAAGGGAAGGTAATTACTTTAGTGCTACCGTATATAAGTGACAAAAAAACAAAAACATTTTTAACAGAATTTAGGCAAAATATGTTGATTAACCAGATAAATCTGATATAAAGAAATTATCATCTATAGCTCAATATGACAAAAACACAGAAGTCCTACAAGACAGTATTCTTTTTTAAAAATCTAACTGACCTTCATGACACGGTCAAGGCTGTGGCTTTCAAGCATGCCATCCTGATTGGGTTCTGTAAATAAATGATGATGGTAACAGGTGGAAGGTCAGTTTGTAACAGGTGAAAGGTCAGTTGGTAACAGGTGGAAGGTCAGTAGGTAATAGGTGGAAGGTCAGTTGGTAGTAGGTGGAAGGTCAGTTGGTAATTGTTGGAAGGTCCATTGGTAACGGGTGGAAGGTCAGTTGGTAATTGTTGGAAGGTCAGTTGATAATAGGTGGAAGGTCAGTTGGTAACAGGTGGAAGGTCAGTAAATAACTTGTATTGCAGTATTTATAATACCTGTAATATTTACTAACCTAAAAACTTGAAGTAGTATTGCAATTTTTCTTTCTGAAATAGGGACAACTCCAGTGTGTTTGGCATGTTCACTCTCTTTCTTTCTGTGAAAATAAGTACAATAAATTACATTGATATTTTGGTCTGTACCACTGGTCAACGTAATACATGAAAGTCAACTTCTAGATCAACATGAGGTAAATTGATGAAGGACAAAGACCATAGGGAGATCCCATTGGAATGGATGTCTTAGTGTTACGGTTTCAGGTGAGTGTTACTGTGTAAGAAGAATCAGGAGAGATTATGTAACATTTATGAAAGGATTAATTTTAACCATGATAATTGGTGACATGTTTTCAAAAACCCACAAAGAGATCTCCACTCAGCAGTAGATTTTAACAATCTGTTGGACATGACCCAGTAAGCACTGATGACCCAGTTCTCAGCCATGACCTTCATGACATAGAGCCTGGCCACGACATCTGGAATCTCCAGGTTACATGATCTGGAGCTGGATTATAAATGAGATCCCAGCCATCAAGTGCCCAGATCCCAGCCATCAAGTGCTCAGATCCCAGTCATCGAGTGCCCAGATCCCAGCCATCAAGTGCCCTAGTCCAAAAAGAATAGGAGAAAAACTTGCATAACTTCACATTTCGGCTTGTAACCAAA
>MUZC01000534.1:329031-353977 GCA_002072015.1 Radix auricularia | reverse complement strand
AAAAAAAAAAAAAAAAGAACGGTGCGTGACGTCATTTATGGGAGGCCCCTAAAAGGGCGGCATATTAAAGACCGCCCCGGGCGGCAAAAGCTCAAGCTACGCCACTGGCCCAAGTTAGGCTCTTGGGACTACTTGGGAGTCTATCAATTGAAATATGTCAATCAGGGTTGCCAACCGTCCGTAAATTTACAGACAGTCCGTAAAGATTAGTCGTAAAACTGCCTGTCCGTAAAATTCCGTTAAAAATTAAGAAGTCCGTAAAAAAATTGACAAAACGTGGAAGCTCAACGTTTACAAAAAAAATCAGTAAATCATGTTTGCGATATCTATTTTCTTGATTCAAATTTTAATTTAAAAACTGCTTTAGTGGCATCCCGCGCTCTATTAATAAACTTTAAGCGCTTTCTGGACAGCCTTGAAAGTACAAACTTTAAATAACGCGATAAATTATTCATTGGTTATCAAACTAAACTACTGCTGCAAAAAGTTGCCTAGATGGTCCATCGACTGTTGAAAAGTTTATGTTGATGTTCTTACATTTTATACCAATGCAGTCGATGCAATCCAGAAAAGAATGCCTATTAGCTACAGAGTGCTGAAGCTCATGTCAGTACTAAAACCCATTAACAGAATTACTGTGGAACAGTCGGAAATTGTGTAACTGGCCCAGCTTTTTCCACAAATTGTGTCTCCAGTAAATTTTGATTGTTTAGAGGCCGAGTTTATTGACTACCAAGTTGCGGATTTAAGCAAGGCCGACGGAGGTTATGATGCTTTCTGGCATCGAATTGGACATTAACTAGAAATATCGAAAAAAAAAAAAGAAAAAAAAAAAAAAGTACATATTTCCACTACTTTCGAAGTTTGCACAAACAATGTTGGTGCTTCCAGACGGAACAGCAGAAGCAGAGCGCGTTTTTTCTGCTGTTAGTTTATTGAGAACCAACTTGAGAAACAAATTGTCTACTCCAATGTTGGAAAGTTCACTAACTCTGAGAAATGGACGGGAAAATTACTCCCACAATGAACGACAATGTAAATGTTGCGATGTTTGATTATAAGCAGGAAGAATTAAACACTGATGATGAATGTCAAACAATACACTACAGTTATAAAATATGAACATGGTAATAGAGACGTGCCAATTATATATATTATATGCCCTCTGTGGCAGAAACGTAACTAGGTTTTCCCGCACCCTTGCCTATTTATTTTTGGCGCGCTTGACCTATGGCGGATTAAGGGGGGGGGGCTGAGCGGGCTAAAGCCAGGGACCCCCGACTGTTTGGGGGCCCCTAAACTTTTTATATTTAATAAAAGTGTACAAATGTTTGCACGAACCTTTGAAAATATAATAAATTAAATAAATTTATAAATATTATCTATACAACTGATCGCAATTCAGTCTTAATAATCGAAAAAACTTGATTTAATTGGCTCACTTTGAGAACATAGTATAAAATATAGTTTATATTTTTAAAAGTTCTCATATCAGACAAGCTCCGTTGGCCGTGTGGAGAGAGCACAGGCGCGTGATGCAACCGGTGTCGGGTTCGATTCACAGCAGTGGAAAATTAAATTTTTCTTTTCACACTCAATTGTAACATACCGCAAACACTTCAAACAATTATTTCTTCGTGTTCGTTTTTTTTTTTCATTATTAATATTTAGTTACAGTCATATATTAGCTGTTAACAATCATTTTATTTTAAGGGACGCTTGCTGGATAGGGCCCCCGTTTGATTACAGCCCAGGGCCCCGTGCAGTCTTAATCCGCCCCTGCTTGACAAATGAATATTTAAAAATCCAAAAGGTAGGAAAATACTAAATTTGAGTGCATTGAATGATTAGCCCTTGGCTACTACCCCAATACCAAGTCGGTGTTACGCTTCTTCTCTGTGGACTAGGAACCAGGTCGACACGTGGAAAAGAGCTGTGTCATCAAGCTTAGGAAGACCTTAAAAAATATTTAAAAAAAAAAAAAAAACATCAATCAACCTTGTCTAATACCCATCTTTATTCCATTACTTTCAGAAATGAACAGATCATTTTTTAAATTAAATATTTTAATTTTACATTAATTAACTTGGGGCATCTGTTAATTTTTGTGCAAGAGTGTCGCGGTGCGTATTATATTGAATGACCTTTAATATATATATATATATATATATATATACAGTCGAACCCACTTACCTCGAGCTCGGTTAGCTCGACCACCCTATTATGTCGACGTTTTTTTTATTGGAACCGCCAAATTCTCTCTTTGTCTTAGCATTTTCTCGTCGTTTAATTCGATTTTTTAAAGTCACCGAAACCTCATAACACGAGCACAAAAAGGGTCAAATTTGCCACTTAACATTGGTTATCTCGATCCCCATGACCAATCGCCAGCTTTTGAAAATGTTAGCTATGATTTTTTTTATAACCAAGGGAAGGGACCAAAGTTTCTGCCTCACCAGGGTCTGCTGGTGACGTCACAGCCCACTTGCGTTTTGCTCTCAGCGCTGTGTTGCTTCTGGTACTATGGCAATCGCCGGCTTTTGAAATTCTTAGTTATTTTATAGCCATCAAGGCCACGAAAAAGTATCAGCAGACGATTAAAGGCAAAAAACAACAAAGCATTATAGACTTTTTAAAGAAACCAAAGTAACTGCATATATACGATACGTTTCAGAGATGTGTTGGAGAATAATAAAAGTTTTTATCGATAATCGACGTTGGTTTTTATTTTAAATTTGTAAATTTCTGCTGTCAGTTGGTGCACATATACCTTTTGTTGTTAGCAAACATGTATGTACAATTTTATAGCATGCCGATAGCTTCATCAAACAAATAACGGCAATGCTGTTGTGTTAAAAAAAACTCCAAAAACACGTGCATGAACATTATCATTTATTAACGCTAGTGATGGGACGATACCAAAATCATAGGCTGCTTACTGTAAACAAGGCTCCCCAGATTTTAAAATATATAATATAACAGACTACAGACAGTTTACCCACCCCCACTCTCAATCTCCCACACCATTGTTGTTGGTTAGTCCTATTAGCATCAAGTTACCGAAGGAATTCTAAGTCCATTGTAAGCTGAGGGGATCGTATGGAATAATAAAATGTACCGTGTGCAGACTTGTTGTCATTGGCAACCATTCATCCTTCAACCTCATTTTGACTACATGTATTACATGTACTGTACTACTGCTTTGTTCTCATTGTTTCATTCATAAGAAGTGGCCGTGTGCAAAAGCCATTTAACTATTGGTTAGAATTAATTAAAATATGTCAAAGTTGAAGGTTCAAAAGTTCAAAAGGAGTACCTAATTTATTTGTGTACGTTTATATAGAGAAGAGTTCGCTTTGTCATGAGTCATATATAGGTCACTATAGACCATTCTGAGTCCATTGTAAGCTGAGGATAAGCTGACGGACCCAAAGAAGATGACTAGGAAGAGAATGGTTCGGGGACAATGAGGGGATGTGTAGGTTACTTATTTGTGTAGCTTGTAAGGAAAATCAAGCAAGTGGCTTCGATGGCACAGTATCGCTCAATCTGGGAATCACCGCAAAACGGCGTTATATTTAAACTTAAACGGTCTTTAAAAACGAACGGTCTTAACAACCTTAAGAAAGAGTGAAGAAATAGGGTCCCGATATTCCGATACGATTCTTATTAATCGTCCCATCACTAATTAACGCACAACACGTACATAAAGAAATTTCAAGCGCATGTTAATATTTTGCTTTAACTCGATCATCGGTTATGTCGATGCCATTTTTCATACCCCAACGCCGTCGACTTAAGCGGTTTCGACTATATATATATATATAAGAAAACTTTCCTGTTGCGCTGCCTATTATATCTTATATTATATGTTACAGACGCTCCTTCTGTACAGAAGATTATTGCGTCCTACGTATTTCTATGGTTTGTGTTTAGTCCTGTATTCTTACTAGAGTTTTAAAAGATGATAAAGTGGTGGCTTTCCTGGTTTCTTCAGGCAACCCATTCCACGCCCGAATACCGGACGGAAAGAAAGAAAACGTGTATGTGTTTGTTCTTGCATATGGAATAAGAAAGGTGTTTTTATCTTTATGTCTATTTGAGGGTTGTATTAGGTTATCTTTGTGTTGTATTTCTAAATTAGAATTAATAGTATTATGTATAATTACTAATTTACTCTTGGTCTTCTATCCTCTAGTGTTTCGAGGTTTAATGATTTAACTAAAGGTGTTACTCTTGTCAGTTTTGAATATTCTCCAGTAATGAATCTGGCAGCTCTTTTTTGGATTTGTTCTAACTTATCAATATTTTCTTTGGTGGATGGGTCCCATACAGAAGATGCATATTCTAGTATAGGTCTCACCAGGGTGAGGTAGCATTTTAGTTTTATATCTTTGTTACATTTGTAAAAGTTTCTTTTTATAAAGCCTAAGGTTTTGTTTGATTTTTTAATAACTTCATTGACATGGGGATTCCAAGATAGTTTCTCATTTATTATGACTCCTAAGTATTTTGCATCTTTAGTTTGGGTTAGTTCTTTTCCATGGATGAAGTATTTTGAATTTATTTGTTTCTTTTTCTTTGTTACTCTTAGCAGTTGACATTTTTCTGGGTGGAAGGACATACTCCAGTTAGTTTCCCATTTTATGAGTTCATCTAAGTCTTTTTGTAAAATTTTGCTATCTTGTTCTGACTTGATTGTTCTATAGATTATACAATCATCAGCAAATAACCTAACTTTAGTTCCTGTTGAGATATTGTTGGATAAGTCATTTATATAAATTAAAAATAGTAAGGTACCTAGGGCAGTTCTATTGACGATACTTTAAAAAAAAAATATATTCCCGATCTGTAAATGTCAATGCTATTAATTGCTTATCTGTCTCGCGGTGCGCACTATGTTAAAAATGTTTTTGTAACCCTTTCCCCGTGATCACTTCGATTTGAAATTTAGCAGGTAGACTGTAGAAGTTTTTTTTTCCCTATAAATTCTATAGTATAAATTTGAGACATAACTAAAAAATAATAATTTTGGATTTTCGTGCGATTCTTTTAGTCATGCCAAGTCAAAAACTTTATTTATTTTTTTATCAGCAAAGAAAATACTTTAAAAATTATTTTTGACGCCTTATTTAATATATACAGCACTGGGCGAAGTGCATACAACTTATTCGGCGTTGTTTGACAACGGAGCGACGATGATTCTTTTCAGGGCAGATTGACAACGATTACTGAGACCATGAGCAGGGCCGGCTTTAGACATAGGCAAACAAAGAAGCCGCCTAGGGGCTCCGCTTAGTCTTATCATTAGTTGGGGCCTCGCACAAGAATCATACCATTTTTATTTTTTTAAAATTACATTGGTGGCCACCAAATTCACTTTGCCTAGGGCCTCCAATTCCCTAAAGACGTTCCTGCCATGTGCAATTATGACGAAGCACAATATCCAATCGGCCCAGAACGGTATGAGTCGGTCCTGTATTTTAAACCATTAATTTTTTTAAAAGAATTATATAAAATGTAGTATTTACTGTAATCTTTTATTTTAAAAACATCGACATTTTCCAACAATAAACTCATTTTATAAAATTTATTTTAAATATGGTAGTTATAATTGAAAGCGGCCGTTTTAACTTGAGTTGAACTCAAAATTGCACCGAAGGATTACAGAATCTTCGGCAATAAAAAACTGATTGTTTACCGTTATGGAAGTATGCCAAGGTTTCACCGGAAGTAGGATAAAAGATCATATTCCATTGGATGGAGGGTGACACACCTCCTTTGTTGCGATTAAAACTGTTCTTATCTTCTTCTTATAATACTTATATGTTACAGACGCTCCTTCTGTACAGAAGATTATTGCGTCCTACGTATTTCTATGGTTTGTGTTTAGTCCTGTATTCTTACTAGAGTTTTAAAAGATGATAAAGTGGTGGCTTTCCTGGTTTCTTCAGGCAACCCATCCACGCCCGAATACCGGACGGAAAGAAAGAAAACTTGTATGTGTTTGTTCTTGCATATGGAATAAGAAAGGTGTTTTTATCTTTATGTCTATTTGAGGGTTGTATTAGGTTATCTTTGTGTTGTATTTCTAAATTAGAATTAATGTACTAAAATATTTTTTATTTATAATTTATACAGTCTCCTAATGATACCATTAATTATATAACGAGATCTTAGTAAAAAATAATGTTGAATTAAATAAACTCGATAATGTACTAAGAAAAAAGATATTTAAATATAAGATGAATGGACAATTTTTGGTAGGATGTGATAGTGGCTAGCGCTACGACAATTTTGTCGTAGCAGCAGACGACCCGGTCGGATGTTGCTAGCGTTACGACAATTCAGCAGACGACCCGGTCGGATGTTGCTAGCGGCGGCTAGCGCTACGACATCAATTGTCAATAGTGTCATATCATTTTCAAACCAACCGGACTATCACATCACATGATCTAGCGAAGCTGCTGAGAATGTGTAATTTTTTTAATTTATAACTGTTTTTCATTTAATGGCTCAATCTAGATTTTTTTTAAACCTTTAAAATTCATTAATAAGCTTATCTAGTGATCATGATATTTTATTATGAGAACTATTGTTTAGTATTTAAGTATAAGTATTAGTAATAGCATAATTGAAATACAGAAAATTGTTTACGACATGTCAAAACTAGTCGTAACGGCAGACAACCCGGGCGGATGTTGCTGGCGTTACGTCATGTCGTAGCACCAGCCACATCTGCGCGGGTTGTCTGCCGTTACTTTGTCGTAGCAGTAGACACTCCGTTTGTGGTAGGACATTGGCCACACGGTATCATTGGGTCGGTCTTGAAGAAATGATAAGAATCGAAAGTTTTCTTTTTAACCTTATCCTATATAGCCTATATTATTGAGTTGTAAGATGAGTTCTCACTGTCCTACAGAAAACCATTTCAAGACAATGGTTAAGTTTGTATTGAACCTGACATAAGATCTTAGATCAATACTTAAGATTTCCCATAGGAAGACCAACTGAACAATACAGTAACACAAATGGTCATGACTTGACTTTGATGTATCAGTAGCAATCCTTCAAGGTCTTGTTTATATATCTGCTGTTCAGATTCAACAAAAACGGGAAGAAAACAAAAGACTTTTGACAAATAAATGTGTTTATTTGATTGAATGCAATGATCATTTAAGTAATAGGAGACATCATTCACTCGATATGTAGCTTAGAATGTCATAGTAGCCTGAAAGTAGTCTTTATTGTAAGCAACTTCACATCACTGACATTCAATTATGACATTAGCTTTCTACTTTCAAATGGTTGTACAATATGTACATGATTTGTTTCAGCCTACCGTACACACCCACATCTTTGTCATACGCCCACTTCATGATTATCTTATTAAATGCTATTACAGTTTCTTCTAATTATATATATACAAAGGGCAATCTGGCCCACACATTGGCTTTGGTGTAGAAAAAAACTTTAAAAAATGAGTGATTACAGGTTGTTATCTGGTGGAATATGTGAATACAGGCTGTCGTCTGGTGGAATATGTGAATGCAGGCTGTAGTCTGGTGGAATATGTGAATGCAGGCTGTTGTCTGGTGGCATATGTGAATACTGGCTGTTTTCTGGTGGAATATGTGAATGCAGGCTGTAGTCTGGTGGAATATGTGAATGCAGGCTGTTGTCTGGTGGCATATGTGAATTCTGGCTGTTGTCTGGTGGCATATGTGAATACTGGCTGTGTGATATATTTTTAGATGGGTGATTTTAATTGAATATGGAGGTCAACTTAGGTGGTTGTTAAGACTTTATTTATATTGGATATTGTTGTTACAAATGTGTCAGCATTGACTATTTTCAAATGGAAATGTGTGTAGGATAAATTCACCATTTGCGTTGTTGTGCTTTTTTAGAACAAACATACAACACAATGCCTAACTAACACTGGCAAAAGTTTCTCTCTTCTCAGAACATCAAGATATTCATGTGCACAAACATTTTAACAAATACACAGTCATAGCGTTTCTCCTAAATGTCAAAATATAAACAACTAGAAAGGGCAATGAAGAAAAACACCCTTCTTATAAATAGAACATCTGGCTAACAACATGATGGCTCTAGTGAAATAAAGATCACCTCTGACTTTGATCATAAACAGTGTTATACAATGGCAGTGGTCGTTTGACTGGGCTCAGAACAAGTCTCCCAATAGGCAAACTTGACATCTGAGTGATAATGCTAACAGAGTTGCACATTTGTTGTCACCATGGCTGATTGCTATTAATGCTAACGCTATAAAACATTGCCTTAAGCTGATATGATGTGTGGCCAACAGGTCATAAACATGGGGGCGGGTTATCAATCAATAGTTCATATACATAGAGTTTACATTGATTTATTTACATACGCTGGAAGAATTCATCTGTATGGGTTTAATGTCACCTCATGAAAATGTTAATGAAGGAAAAGTTTTAATTTTAAAAAAATCTGGGAAAGATCTATTAAAAGAATGTTTGATGCTTTTGTGTGTTTCTACTTTCTCAGCTTTATATGACATGACAAGTGACATGCACAGTTGTGTCCAATGATGGCATTCAGATAGACGACACATCAAATACAGACAGTTGAGATCAAACTATTTGATACATACATTAGTACGAGTTGGCTTTTAAAGCTATTATTTTGATTATCTGCTTCCAGAATTGTCCTCAACAAATAGCCAGGGTGTTGTTAGGACAACAAAACAGTTGCTAAGCTTGAGAATAGTATGAAATGACTGTTGATTACAGCTGGTGTCTTTGTGTTTGTGAGCATGTGGGTTTCTGTGTCATGTTTGTGTGCATGTGGGTTTCTGTGTCATGTTTGTGTGCATGTGGGTTTCTGTCTCATGTTTGTGTGCATGTGGGTTTCTCTCTCATGTTTGTGTGCATGTGGGTTTCTATGTCATGATTGTGTGCATATGGGTTTCTGTGTCATGATTTACAAGTCGGTGGGTGGCTTATGGGTCAACACTTGACAAATGTTACATAGTTTAAAAATCGTATACAGTTTTAAGGACATCAACTAATAATAAGGAATCTAGAAAAAAACCTGCTGGCAAGACATTTCTTTATAAAAATTGTAAAAAAAAATTGACAATGATCACAAAAATTATTTTGAGTAAATCTTTTGAATAAAAAATAAAGTTAGTAAGCATTTAATCGTTTTTGTTTTATGACTAGAATAAATGATATTTCTTTTCTAAAACATGGTAAATAAAACAGATGAGATTCTTTTCAAAAGTATATACTGACCTCTGAGATTCTTTTCAAAAGTACTGACTGACCTTTGACCTATCACATCCAAACAATTGTCACATATATATCAATAATGTATATATTATATATACACACACACAAACAAACAGTTTTTTATGTATACTGCATCATTGTTAAATATATAGTTAATAAAATATTATCTTTAAAAATTATTTTTAACAGTAAAAAAAAATGAACAAAAACTTTTTGTTACAAAATGCAATAATATAAATTGTCTATTTTTAAACATTGAACTAAAAACCATTAAAAAAAAATTTTAACTTTGACATTTTAAACTACAAGTGTGTGCACTTTGATGGAAATGTCACTCTTATTAATCATCAGATGTTGATTTCTTTAAATAGCAGAATACTATACTTTTTATAAATCCAGATTTTTCTAAAACAAGTGCAGGACCAGCTTACATTTTTAAACTGAAGTGGAGACACCATCATGAGGGTTAATATTTTTAAACTCCAGGCTCAAAATAAGAACATGTCAATCTATACTTTTTATAAATCCAGATTTTTCTTAAACAAGTGCAGGACCAGCTTACATTTTTAAACTGAAGTGGAGACACCATCATGAGGGTTAATATTTTTAAACTCCAGGCTCAAAATAAGAACATGTCAATCTATATCCTCTCTCTTTTTAATACGATAGTTTTGAGAATATTTTAAAAAAATTGTTAACAATTGTAGAAAAAGAGAAAGCTGCTATATTTCCAAGAGCCTAATTCCCAGTACAACAATAACTCACCCTGAGACTAAAAGCTGTCCTCAACAACATCAGCCTAGATGAATACATCTTTTGAGAAATAAAACACAAGCATCACAAAATAATTAGCTTTTAAAAATAATTTCATTATAGAATAGGAAATCATTTCTGAACATTTTTTTTTAATGTTAACTGTAAATAAAAATAACCACTTTGTTTAACATACAGGTTGTCAAAAAATAAGCAAGTACCTGAAAAATTAAACTGTGCTAATAACAAATTCCTTCTATAAATTTAGGAGTCCATAATGATATGAGCAGAGACAAACTAATAATAAAATAAAATGTGCCAGCAATCATTTCCCCTTTCCTCATGTGTTTTCGATGTCATAAAATCCATGTTAACAGTGGCAAAGATCAACAGAAATGTTTTGAACTGTTTGAAATAGAAACAAATTTAATTTTGGATTAAATTTTTTTTACTTAATTCTTAATTATTTTTTTTTAAATATACAAATAACAAATAATCCATGAAAGTTTGGCAACACAGATTTGAAAACTTTTTAAAGCCAAAAATGTGTTTAATTGAAAAATCAATAAAGTGTAACTTAATGCTAAATAGATTTATTTTACTGACTTGAATAAAATTTAAAATACATTTTACATCAAGAGAAGAAGACAAAATTTAACTATGAAAATCGTTGAGACCCCAAAGTCAATTAGTCACAACTAATTCTAAAATTTGAGATATTTTAAATAACCTGTCTGGTCATAAGTGTCAAAAATGATACCGAAAGATGACAAGTGATAGTACCAATAAATAAAACCAACTTTTGCACACACAGAAATACATTTTGTTTAAAATAAATCACTAAATACTTTTTTATTTTTAAAACTAGGAATAAATTACATTATAATTTCTCATTCCAGTGACCACAATAAAAAACATTATCTTATAAAAACTGGTTAAAACACATCTGCAATTCTTTATGAACAAAAAAGAATATCCCATCTTAGGTAACAGTTAAAAACAAAATTCAGATTTACTTTTTTCTTTCCTAAGAAGCAAGTGTACAAAACATATTTAATTATGCTAAGCCAGCTATCTTCAGTTTGCTGCTCATGTTTCAAAAAAAGAGTATTCATATTTTTTCTGAACATTCATTCAGTTGACATCAACAACACTTAAAAAATTATAAAAATTGATATTTCTTGATACTTTCAGATTTTCCCCCCAAATATATATAAGGATTAATTAGAGTTGTCGCAAAAAATGTATATTAAAAAATACTAAGTGAATAAAAATGAATATTTTTTCAACTTTATTCCTTGCTTCCTCGATGAATGTTTGACGAACTGAATTTTGTGTTGTTGCATACCATCATAATTAGAGAGCTGCACAAAAACTGCTAAGTAAGTGTTAGGTGTGAGAAACTGGAATGTAAAGAAGATATGGTCAGCAAAATGGATTCCTTATTCTAAGTCTATTGAAGTGCTGATATATCACCTGACTCAACTAGCAGAGGAGCAATCTGCCAGGTCCAATTATGGTGTTTGTGGAGAGCTCACTCTTGTTTCTGATAATACAAACTGCATTTTGTGGACCAAAAAATCTTACATGGCCCTTTGTATTTGAAAGTGGACATGGCCAGTTGTATTTGATAGTGGACATGGCCAGTTGTATTTGATAGTGGACATGGCCAGTTGTATTTGATAGTGGACATGGCCCGTTGTATTTGATAGTGGAGACCAACAGTGTTTAAAAGAGGGGATCATCAGATGATATGAATGGGTGCATAAATTGGCGGCATGTGGTATAGTTATAGGTCAGGACCTACTACATGATTGGTTAATGTTTATAGGTCAGGACCTACTACATTATTGTTAATGACAAACATTTACTGTGAGTGGTAAAAATGAAAGTAGTAACTGTATCATCAAAAAATTAAAGCTTGTTCTGGGGTAGCACACGTATCACTGATAACTAAGTGGAGAGAGTTTCTGTCATCTGCAATATTTCTATGGCAGCTCTGAGAATAAACCTCTACACTGGACACTGTTGACCAACACTGACTGGTACAGACATTTTAACTGGTGACCAACACATACTGGTACACTGATGATAGAGATTTTAACTGGTGACCAACACTGACTGGTACACTGATGATAGACATTCTGACTGGTACAGTGGTGATAGACATTTTAACTGGTGACCAACACTGACTGGTACAGTGGTGATAGACATTTTAACTGGTGACCAACACTAACTGGTACAGTGGTGATAGACATTTTAACTGTTGACCAACACTGACTGGTACAGTGGTGATAGACATTTTAACTGGTGACCAACACTGACTGGTACAGTGATGATAGACATTCAAGGGATTGGAGAAAGGGAGTAGAAAGTTCATTGTGTTAGGGAATAAAATCCAATCCACTTTTGCCGAAGCCACATTTCAATGATGTCATACATGGGAATCGTGTAATTCCTTTGCTAGCATGCCCCCCCCCCCAATAAAACAAAAAACCCAACAACCTGGCAACCAAGACCTCACAAAGACACATGATGTCATGATCTTCCAAGTAAATAGAAGCCACATTTCTTGACCAATACAAAAAACCAATATCTTGACCATAACACAACCAGAGTTGTACAAAATAAAGTCACATGTTGATTAAAAAGAATAAGTAAATAATTTTTGTGGCATTCAGTAACAAAAACTTGAGTTACAGGTTAACTTTATATTGTGTCCACATCCAGAAGTTCCTTGGCCGTGTCATTGTAACTTAGTCAATGGAAACTAAATGCATGTTCACCATGTTTAAAAGAGGAATATCCACAATCACCATATTTTACTTATCAATCGCCATATTTTATTTATCCACAATCGCCATATTTTATATATCCACAATCACCATATTTTATTTCCTTTTGTCGTTTGGACCACGAGATGTCAGTTGGGGCCACAAGATGTCAGTTGTATCACAAAACAAAATTATTTATGCAATCACATAGAAAACTGAAGAAATTTTTTTTAAAAGCCAATAAGGAAAACAGGATAAAATATATCAGATTGGTTTAATTTTGTGTTAGATTTCTTTGTTTTTGTGCATCACCTTGACCCTAAAGACAATTCTGTATGTGTTTGGATTTTGGGTGCAATTAAGGCCTGTGTTCAAGAAAGTTAACTCATGATCTAAGTGGTTTAAAAGCCATTTGGGTTAGCCGCCCCTTGATCTACAGCATAAAGTAATAAATATTAATGAGTTAATGTTGTCCAGCAAAATCTGAGAGGTTTTTTTATGCTTAGATTTGCTACAAAAGTCACCATGCAATACACACTTCCATTGTAGCAAGGTTTGCCACTATCAAACATTACAAATAAACTTTAACTAAACCTCATTCATCATCTGCGAAAACATAAAATTTTAGAAGCACTCTCATTTACCACAGATGTATGAATAGATGAAATATCTGCAAGTCCTTGGGGTTTATAACAAGACTTCTATTATACTTATTTCCAGCAATTTTACCTCTGAGTTTAGTCCCATGCCCAATTTTTAGAAGAAAAAAGTTGAACAATTTCATCAGTATTATTTTCCTTTGACAATTTTTGTCTCCAGTACTAAAAATGGTCTCCTTTTTTATTTGTACAATTCAAACTGTCATGAAATAGATCCTTTTCAGACACGAAGATCCTTTTTAGACACGAAGATCCATTTCAGACAGGACACTGCAGTATATGAGGCTACTGCATTCAGTGGAAGGTTACATTGTTGCTGCAAGCCTTGGGCTAAGAAATGTTCAATTCAACACATCTCTGATTGTTGCATCCGTCAACATTAAAGCAGGTCTCAAACTCAGCACTCTCTGACCCCTCAGTAACATTACCAGGCCAGCTGTCATGCTTGTTTGGGGTCATGCTGGTGAGAGGGTCGACGTTGGTTTTGTGTGAGGTGGGCGAGGAATGGAGGGAGGCGCTGTGATGAGAGACATCGGGTATGGAGGGATTGTGGACTAGGAGGAAACTGGAGCTGGGAGACTTGAAGTTGCATGAGACCACGCTGCTGGACCCACTGGACAACGTTATTGTAGCCTCTACTGGACCGTCACGCTCGACCGGGTCAACGACACTTTCTGCGATCGACACAGAGTCATCTGACAATGGCCTGTCGTCGCTCAGTGATTCTCTTTCAATGTGGGCACACCTCTTTAAACTTAGGGCCGGGTGCTGTGTTTCAGAGACAATGACAATTTCCTGTTCCCCGCTGGCATTGTACCGGGTTTCCAGGAGGAGGGGCTGGTCGCTGCTGATGCTGCAGCTGCGGGATGAACACATGGAAGAAATCTGGGTACTTGGGCAAAGCGTGTCGTCCAATTCCTCAGACTCGCAAGTTTGCATCAAATTTTCAGAGGTCATGTTAGAGTTATCTGCCCCGGGTGGAATTTGGAGCTCATGAAAACTGTCAACTCGGTGAATTTTTGCATCTGCCAAAGCTTTGGCCTGAAATTCTCTGATGGCCATGACCTTGGCATCGTGTTCAGCCTTGGCCTTTTTATTCTGCTCACGTATGTCAATGACACGAGTGGGTCTTCCTGGACGCATGATGATAAACTTGCTGGGACCTGAAACAATCAAAGAAATAGTTCAGACCCATAAATTCAAAACTGTAACTCATTCAAAAAGAAAAAAAAAGTTTAAGCATTGCTACAATAGAAGCATGTAAAATGTTGGGTCACTTTTCCTGTGGGATAACTTGGTAAATTAACTCTTAAAGTCACAAAGCGTTGTAATGCGTCCCTGCCCGCTATTCCTAAAGCGTTTCTAGATACCACTCTCGTTATAAATGAGATCTCGGAGAGTAAAAACTCTTCAATGCTTGAAAAATGATGTATTCAACTTCCGGCAATGCCGGCTGTTGCCCGCGCTAGTGTTATCGCTCGATTCGCGATGTTTTTTTGGTAGTTTTTACATGTTTTTTTTAAAGAAGCGATTTTCCTATACTTTTTTATAAATATTATTGTACTAAACTACAGGTAAATATAGTATTTAACTCTTCTTCTTCGTTCTCAATATTGAGTTTTGCGTGCCACGAGTTTTGCGCCAATTGGCCCGTGGTCTCCGACTTCAACCTGCTGTATTTTCTGGATTTGCTTCCATAGCCTTTGGTCAGCCAAGACCATCTGCAAGGCAGCAGTTGTTTTTTTTGGCAAGTGATGCAGCGTTCACATGCCACGGCTAAGGGTTCCACGCATTACCCTGCCGCTTTTTACCCATTTGGAGCTGGGTGGAACTCGGGGACGCCCTACGCCCCGGGAACAAGTCCTTGGCTTCCCATGGATTCGAACTTGTAACCATCGGAACGCCAGTCAGGCGCGCTTGCCACTCGACCACCGCGGCCCCCAGATGGGCAGAGATGAAATCTCAACAAGTGTTCTCACTAATTACAAAGGGGAGATATAAGAGGTCTTATCTTAAATGGGCAGAGATGAAATCTAAACACGTATTCAGACTAATTACAAGAGAGGTCATACGGCAGTAAGTTCTTACCAGACATTATGTCTTCCCCATACCAATTGCTGGGCGTCAGTGTGGAGAGGGGAGGCAGAGGGGGAGACTCATCCACGGATGCCTCAGCATCGGCACCAAGGTGACCGTGGATCTCCTTTTTCCTGTGCTGCTTGTTCCAAGGACAGAACAGGTTGATGGACACGCGCTGCTTGCAAAGTGGACATCGGTTGGACATCTTGACCAGCCACCTGTCCACACAGTAGCTGTGGTAGCCTGGGAGGCAAGCAGGAATCAACAGTCAATTATTGCAGTACAGGGAACTGAATGTTGGGGAACTGATGCTAGTTTGTTTTCCTCAAATTGGACAAGTACCTCTATGAACTACAGTTAACTTAAAAAATTATTGAAATAATTTTTTAAGTTAACTAGTGAATTTTAAGAACACCATAACAATTTGAACATTAAAGTGGTCAAGAAAGCCAATCATAGTCATATTTATAGTACAATGATGCATTTATTTATAATTTATATATTAGCATACACGGAGATGCAACAGAAAAAATAAAGGGGCAGGAGTAAATGAAAGAGAAAGTGATTTTATATTTCAAATGGTAACATGAAGGGGCTCAGAGAAGTTTGACCGATCCTACATGGGCTGTAGCAACAACAAGTATCTAAAAACATTTCTGAGATATTCTTACAATGATTGCAGGGCAGTTGTCGTATGAGACGACCTTCGTTGAACTCTTCATGGCAGATGGGACATTTGTCTTGGCAGTCATCTAAACACAAACAAAATGAATGTACATCAAATGTATTAAAATCATCAAATAAAGGCATAAATATTTTTACTCATTATTTAAGGAAATTATATATAAATATAATTTTCTTAAAATCATTACAGACACTCCTTTTTGCAGAAGTTTCTTGCGTCCTACATTCTTATAAGAACACACAGACCATGCGGTCTGTTGGCAAAGGACGCAGAATTTACAGGCCACTGCTATGTGTTGATTGTGTAGCATACTATCCAGCTGCCTTTGTTTCCTTAATAATGTCAGGTTCCCATTCAGAACTGGGTGGACTCACCTCCTTCCACCTTCTGATATATTTTAACACTACAAAAATAAGATCTTATAAGGCCATACGTTCTTTTATCTTCTGATAAATTATAACTAGGGCTGTTATTGATTAATTTAAATTTAATCGTTAATCGTTTTGAAAAATTACCAAATAATTAATAGATAATTTTGATTAAAGCTGAAAATAATATGTATGATGTCATTAAACTGAAAATTTCATAAAATGCCCATAACCTAAGTCTTTAATTATAAAAAATAAATATTTTTAGTAGATATATATAAAAATATAAAAAGTAGTTCAATTTCATGTCAATGAATTAAAATTTAGTTATGTTAATTAAGTAAAAAACAATGTTTTTTTAACATCATTTTCCTTATAAAAACTTCTGATTTTAAAGTTTACACTAAAAAAAAACCTTTTTTTTTTTAAAATGGAGAAGTTTGTATGCAAAAAAACAAACTATTATTAAATATTAATAAAAAATTATTTATTAATAAATCGATTAATTTATTTACCGATTAATCGAGAAATCAATAGTTAATTTCCGCAGCCCTAATTTTAACACTACCAAAATAAGATCTTCTAAGGCCATACCTCCTTCCGTCTTCTGAAATCTTTTCAAGGGAATCCTCTTCACCTCCCACCTTGTCAAGGAACGGCCACAGCACCCCCATTTCTGAAGGGACAAATGCAACTACAAATAAGTAGAGCGTTGTGAGAGAATGCTATTAATAACATCATAACTTGTCTACACACAACTAAAGATTCAACACAGACAGCTAATGTTCCTATGCGAACAGACATGGCAATTGTCCAACACAGTAAGATAGGTCAGCTAAACACACAGTTTTAAAAAACACAAATGGCCTGGCTTTGTAAATCCATTTAGAATAAATTGAGCAAAGTTAAGAAAGGATAGTTAAAATACGTCAACATGGATCACTAGAGCTAAATATCTTTCTACAGTTGGCCGTAACTTGCCCAAAACAAAACTTTTAGCAGTAAGAAGAGGGTTATATATGCATACAGAGTAGCTCTTGGCATATTGCAAGCAAAGCAAACCAAGGTAAACACAAATAAAGATACAGAGAGAAGTGAATATAAGCTGTGATTCTGTGTTAAAACACAGGAGAAGCCAGGGGTGCCACCCACTGGAAGCTGTGAACCCTGAAATTCCTTTTTTGAAATTTCTTCAACCCTGAAAATTATTTTTATAAATTTTTCCAACCCTGAAAATTTAAACATAATGAAGTGCCACTGTAATTGTCATTTTCCTACCCCTTAAATCCATAACCACTCGTGTATAAAAGTTTTTACCATTTCGAAAATATTTTTTTAGCATCAGCACAAAGTATTTATATATATATAGGCTAGGCAATTTGTACCACACAAAAGAAACATGCCTTTTTGGAGTATCTGCAATATGAAATTACAATAACATACACTAAAATTTTCTTATTATTTATATATTATAATTTAATATGATAATTAAACAAAATTATTATTATTTTGAATTTTATTTCTTTGTTTTAAGTAACTTCATGGGCTTGGTTTGAAATGAACTCAATATATTTATTACATAGATTAAAAAGTTTATAGTAGGTTCCCAATTTAGTAGTAGTTATACAGTAATTCTTCAAAACAATTTAAATTATAGTTTATTACACTATAATTTTGGTTTGGTTTAGAATTACTGTATTACTAATACTATTGCAACTATTGGATAATTACTTAAATTTAAATTACTTTTAGAGAAGTAGCCGTGTAAATTATTATTATTAAGTATTATTTCCAAAGTCCTTAATTTAAACTAGCCTAGCCCTAATTTAATTATAAAAATAAAAATGTCACAGAAAAATTAAAATTTTTATTGCTTTCTCAGTTTAGATGCAAATCGCAATCATTTTTTCTTCTTGATTCGGTAATTAATGCATAAAAACGAATGTAGTCGAGTCGAGACATTTCTAAACAAAATCAACGGTCAAATTTTTACTAAAAGTAAGAAAATAAGACGAAGAACTCCAAATGCCATGTTAGTATTTGTCATCTGAAAGCACACATCTGAAGTAATTTGTAATAAGATTAAATTATTTTTTTGAAAAATGTGATGTCAAGCACAAAATTCCCCCTCCTTCTTTAAAACTGAGAAGCCAAATTTGAAAACTAAACTCACAAATTCGAGAAGAGCGAGAAAAAACCTAGCATATACGTAAAGAGCAATATCAAACACTCGGGAATCCAGAAAATAAAAATATTTAGCTTCACGAATCCGGAATTCCAGGATAAACCAGAACGGTGGCACCCCTGCCCCAATCTGACCGGTGTTACAACACAGAAGAAGCTCCTTGAACTGTACACAAGTCAAGCCCCAATCTGAGAAGTCTATTACTAAACTTTGACACAATGAATCATCTATTTCATTGCTTTCAGACATGTAATATGCCTTCAAGGTGATACTTTTACTTTGACCCCCAATGCTAACATTATGTTTCAATGTCTTCAAGGGCCGTACTAACTATTGACAAAACTAAGCTGTAACATTTTTACACCAATTCAACATTAATAGTGACCAGACCCCTATCATATCTTTATCATAAACTGTTAGTTGGGGCCCCAATATCATATCTTTATCATAAACTGTTAGTTGGGGCCCCAATATCATATCTTTAGTATTAAGTGTTAGTTGAGGCCAGAATAAAGGTTACGAGTGACTAAAGAATATAACATATAATTAATAATATAATACAATTTGAAAATAATAAAATATCTTGTTAACAAATGTTACTCTAGGCACAAAGTTAAACTAAAGAGTGCTCAGAAATGTAAGTAGTGGGACATGGTTAAGGCAAGTCAAAAATAAAATAACCAAAACCAAGCCAAAGTTTGACAATAACCTGACAATAGATGACGGCGATATGAAAGATTACCACTGAGAGGGCAATGAGACTGCTGACCACCACGCAGGCCCAGATGTAGATGCAAATGTGGAAATAGTGTTCACCAAAAAGGTCATCGTCGTCATCACTTTCCCCACCAGCGCCCGCATCAACATTGGTGCCCTGTATCGGCCCGTGAGTCGAGGACTGTGCCAGGACTGTGATTAGGGTGGATCTCCTGGAGACAAACGGGATCAATTATCCATGGATATTAACTATGCTATTCTCAGTCTCAAAAAACAAAAAAAACACCCCTCATTTTAGATATAGAATTACATTTTAAAAAAAAAATATATTTTCAAGCAACTTTGCAATACCATTAGGTCTGCGGGACAGAGGTTGAAATGTTATTCAATGAACTAACCTTGCATCTTTGATCAGATGCCTTTCAGACAACAGATAAGCCAACTACAAGCAGGATTCCTGCACAAATTCTACAATCAAATTCCACGAGTTTAACAAGAAAAAAAAATTAATAAATTCTAGAACATTAAAAAAAAAAAGAGAGACCATAATTCAGCCATTCAAAAAAAAAAAATTTTCTCATTGCACTGGGTGAAACTACCAGAGACCTAATTCTGCCATTCAAAAAAACATTTCTCATTGCAATGAAAGAGCAGACCACCATGAACCAAATTTTTTTTGCCCACCCTCAGTTAAAATCAATATATTAGGACAATCATTTTACGCCATATTTAGTGTTGAGAATCCACATGAATACAAATTCGAGTCTGTAGTCAACACTATATTTTTTAAAACATCTCCATGTCATTTTGCCTCATGCCCAGACCGTGATGCTGTAGGTCAATCCGTCTGATCCTCTTTATCCGTCTATAGATTACCTGGTAAGACCTACTTACCTGGATGCATTAGCCTGTGCCGATGTCAGAAGAGAACCACTGGTGATGTTGACAAAGTAGGCTGGGATGGAGACGGGGACGGCTGTTGCTAGAAAACAAAGAGAGAATTATACACCAAACCCCAGCTAAATTACTACACAATAGATACACTAAAATAAAGCCCATGGAAAACACAATAGATAATTGTAAACTAAACCTGAGCTCAAGATTTTCCAATTATGATTCTTCTATATATATATTAAGTCTGAGGTATAAAAACTATAAAATGTAGAAGCTGCAATGAAACAAAAAGTATGACTATAATCAGTACAATAAATAATGTTTAAAAAAGACAACAGAACAATAACCCAACAACCAATGAGGCAGTAATACTTACTCTGCATTTCCATAAGAAGCCAAAGTGAGCCGACGTGTGGAGTGTAGATGATATATGGACAAAGGTCAACTCTGTCAGCATTCACAACCTATTCATTCAAAGATAAGGGAGGAACTGATAATAAAATCAAAGGCTTGGATAATTACATTATTATCATTTTAAAGGGAAAGCCAATCAAAAAATAATTATTCAGAATATACATATTCTATTTTCTATGTTACCTCATAGAATGAAGACAATTTGCCAAATTATTTCTATGCTGTATTTGTTCTGCTTACTTTGGACTTTTTTGGGGAAACATAAAATTTTTCCTGAGGTCCATTGAAAAATTGTTTTTAAAAATTAAGTCAAAGCACTTCTTAGTATAAGCAGGGACTGATGTTATGCGTTTATAGAAGACTCTGAAGAACTGAGTTAGAGGTAGGGTGTGAAGGAACACGCACGCTCACACGTTCATGTAAACATGCACACTAAAGGATGATGACGTAAGAACTGCATTGCTCTGGCCTTTAGTAGACTAGGCTAGACTGGAAGAACTGGGTTTCATTCTGACCTTCTCACAGATAAACTCCTGGCTTGTTGGACTGACCTTCATCTCATTTAGCCTCACTACTGGAGCCTTTCAACTTGACTGACAGACTTTCTGTCAGCCCCACCTTACAACCACCTTGTCCCACTTGGACTGAACAATGGACTTATTCAAGATCTAGATTGTTGCTCAGAGATAAACCACTCTTTGTTGTGCTTGTCAATGATTTCTTTCTGCCATTCCAAGGTCAAGGGTTACTACTGTCCCTTTATTTTGGAGCCATTTCAAGGTATTCAAGTTTGACTGGATAAACAGCTCCTCTATCCCATAATTAAAACCTTTCCTTTACTTGTAAAACTTCATTGACACCAGAAGTTAACAAAACGAAATAATAATAAGAAAAACCACAGGATTAGTCTTCATTAAAAAAAAAACAACTTCAAATTATCCTGATCTTGAGGGTCTAGTGATATTTTTTAACACAATTTCCCGTGGTATGTATTGTGTTTATATATTTGAAATTTCTGTCAAGCTTTGGAATGAAACTCCTCCTGAACCATAACAGATAGAGGGTTCGGGTCTTTTGCAAACAAATATGCTAAAGATGTGCAATGGCCAAAAAATACCAAAAAGGTTTACTTGATTTCCTGGAAAATAAAAAAGCCCCTAAAAAATAGTATTTTGTCAATTTCTCGCCAACCATAACATCTATCAGGTTTAAATAAATGCCAAACGATATCTAATAATATTTAGAACAAAGTTGAAGGCAGAATTTGAAAAATGTCTTTTTGTTCGACTCCCGTACTTGTAGCAGTAAATTTTGAAAACAACTGTTTTGTTTACTTTCACTAAGATTGATTTTAAATTACTTTGAATTTAATCTAGAACAATAGTGAATGGGATTTTCCCGCTTTGTGAATGCTTATGTTTAGGGTTGCGGAAATTAATAATTAATTTCTCGATTAATTGTTAACAATTTTATCCATGCAATATCGATTGATATAATTTTAATTGATAAAAATTCCATTAAAATGTAAGAATTTTTTTTTTCAATTTGTTAAAAAATAATAAACAAATAATGGCCCAGATCACAGGCTCTATAACGCTGAGGAACATAGAACAACAGTCCATAGCAGATTTAAAAAGTTCAAAATATTATTTTTCTATGTCTATGAGACAGGGGAAATAACTCAATAAAACAGAAAAATTAAATTACCTATTTTTGTTACTTCCCTTGAGATGTTAGGTTTTAATTGAAATTAACGATAAATTCATGAAATAATCAAGTATATAATTTCAGTTTTGCTCATCAATACCTTGATATAAGTAAATAGTTTTCCTCTCCTAAAGGCCCATGATTCCAGGCAGATCTTTACTTTCAGGACATTAGACAATCTGACTTGACCACTTAATCAAGATTCTCACTTGAAGTGACCCTTGAAGTGAATGAGAATGTAGGGTAAGAATAAACCCACACTATTTTTTCTAACATTGCAGTTGGCTGTAAAGACCCAGGAACATAGCTTATCATCATCAAATCAAATTTTATGACTAGCTTGGGTAAATGTTATCTAATAACTAGCTAGGGTATCCATTACCATCAAAATAAATCTATCTAATGGCTAGCTAGGGTATCCATTACCATCAAAATAAATCTATAATGGCTAGCTAGGGTATCCATTATCCATTACCATTAAAATAAAAATCTATCTAATGGCTAGCTAGGGTATCCATTATCATCAAATGTTATCTAATGGCTAGCTAGGGTATTCAGTTATATAAATTATAGAAACTATTTTAAATCTGAGCTAAGTTAAATCTGGAAGCCTATGGAAATATTCAGCACCTTATCTTCTACATCCAGGAATATATTATAGAAAAATAAACAATTGTTAGTGCTATGCAACACAGTAAATTGATATGGTTGCCTTTCTATGCAATTTTTTTTCTATTAATAGTAATACATGACAACATATGAGTTATTGTCTTTTGTTTTTATTTTGAAACCATTAGTCTTTTTATTTTCCTTTTTTTGGGTTATCAGATTAAAGATTAGTTCATTAAAACTAAAATGTTTTTTTTTCTAAACTAATTCTTATCCTTGACTTTAATGTGAGAATAAGAATAATTTTTAAAAATTGCTTACTTTAAACAAAATGTTTTTGAAAACTTACATTTTCAATGGCTAGTTTAAAGGAGGAACACACTGCAACTTGGTCAGAAGATAAGGGCTGAGATGTTGCTACAAGTACTCAGAATGTAAGAACACAATCTTCAATGTCTGAATGGGACAAGTGTATGGGGTAAGATCACCTGCCAAACAAACTTGACAAATTATACACAAAATGAAAGTAAAATGGTTACTTTTGGTTGTTTTAAATTATGGACAAAAATATTTAGTACTAAAGCAATAATCTAAATTTCAATAATGACAATAATGAGGTACGTTTTCTTTTAATATGAAATCACATAAACACACATGCAAATTGCATACTTACAAAATTTAAACTAAAAAATATTTCAGTAACTTGTGAAGCTGATGCCCTTTCTGTCTGATGTGTCAGCAAAAAGGACACCATTGGCTGGTAGCACAAATTCAACCCAACCATGAGGCATCCACAATCTATATTAGTATTAAAAAAAAAATTGAAAATTTTACACGATAGTTAAATAAACTTGTAAACTGACACATTTTCCCTCCTCTTAAAGAAGATCAGATATGAACAATATATCAATAAGCAGCAAGTTACCATGACCCTGAACAACTTATGTTCTGTATCATGTAGTTTTTGCCCACTCTTCATCTTTAATAAATAAGGTTATTAAGATAACTATTTTTTTAAGACCGGTTCAATGTTAGCAACCTTACTTCTTAACCATAAGATGGCTACTTTTTGAAGACTGGTTCCCAATAGAAAGCTTACTTCTTAACCAATATTCTTCTATACTCTCTACCTCCCACAAACATGTTTTTTCCAATACACTCCCCAACCTCTCATCCTGGTCCACTGTTTCACTCTCACCCAATAGATGTCCAACAGTTGACCTACTTGATAGCTATTCATTTAGTGTACATTCTGGCACAATCTTTTCTCAGGTCAAGTAATAATTGTTTAAAATAACAAATTTGATGTTAATCAATCAATAATGGATATGGCCATAATTTACACAAAAGACCTATAACAAGTACTGAATAAAGATAATTTGTCCAATATTATTTTTTTTTCTCTACACTGAACATAGATTAATTTTAAAGGCATGTGTAATAAAAGATTAATAAATAGTTCAACATATTGATAAGAATATCTTCATGCCTAAAGTTACAAGCAGGCTTGAAATAGTTACCCCATAGTCAACAAAGTCTGTAATTTTAACCCTTATCCCTTAACTTTATAACAAAAATCAGGGGAACAGCTTTTTTTGGTTGAGATCAAGGCAATTAAGTGTTTATTAAATAAATACTTTAAATATGACTAGTTGATTTTTAATTTAATATATTATAAAAATAAAGGCTTTGATATTTTACACCATATATATCCAGCTCGTACATATGTATAATAAAATATCATGCTATATCTTAAATTCTTGGATGCCCAGGTGGTCGCCTCAGAGCGGACCGGTCCTGGGGGGGGGGGGGGGG
>MUZC01000534.1:308397-329022 GCA_002072015.1 Radix auricularia | reverse complement strand
GGGGGGAGAGGGGTACCTAGCTTTTTGGCTCCCTTTGTGTGTGTGTGTGTGAGGGAGGAAGGGGTCATGGTAGCTGGGAGAGTTTCCTATGAAGAGCTTGGTGCTCAGGACTCAGGGCTACTGACTTCCTTCCACAAGTAATGCATAAAGTAAAGGACAAACAGACAAAAATTCATTCATAAATATATTCATTTAATTCATTATTTTTACACATTGATCATCGATAGTCGATAGGCATTTGAGGCAAATATATTTTAAGTTATAGTCTATACTATAGATGTTATTATTGTTATTTTTTAGGCCTAATAATTTTAATAATAATTATAATTATAAAGCAATTTAAAAATCATGATTCATAATCATAATATTATTAATTATTATTTGGGGCATAGGCATAGGTAAATTAAAATTAAATTTAATAGTTTACAAGTATAAGTCATAAGTCTATAGACACTATAGTTATAGTCTATAGTAAATAAATAGTAGAGTCAGTGACAGTGAGTCAGCACTCCATTTATTTATACTTTACTGTTTACTATTTAATTTAGACTCAGATTGGAGTTTAAATTGAAAAAATAAATCTTAAATCTATCTTTTAGTCATATGAAACTCAGAATTATTAGAAAATGTGGCTGGTTAAATATGACCATAATCATTCGCCATTGTGGGCAATTCAGGAGTTGGCTATACTCGCACTCTTACAGTACCAGTGAGTACAGCTGACTGGTAGACAGGAGGTTATCTACTCGTTAATTCACATTTTGTGATTATACAAACTGTACGATACCGTTTATTTGTTGATTCTTAGTACACTTATTTAATTAAACAATGCCTTTTGTAACAATTACATTTACCTCTTTCAATAAACTGAAGGTTCAAAGTTATTGTTCATGGATTTCTTTGTGTGGCTTTGTTGTCATATTCTCCATAAGCAGCAGCCTCTCGTAATAAGGGTCATTCTAGTTCAGTTCATTGTAACTCATCGTTCATTGGCCAACTGAAAACAGTTTTGTCTGCGGAATGACCATACCAATGTGGGAGCTCTTCACTTTAGAAGTTCGTAAATGGATACAAGCAATTGTTTACCCTGACGCTCGGCAAAATTTCAAATGAAATTATTTGGTGGGTGCATTGGACATAGTCATGCAATTTTTAATCGTCTTTGTTGCATATATGTTATGGATTTCAGTCATATAAATTTATTCAAGGCAATTAAAAAAACAATGGAATATTTATTACTCTTATTAAAATAAATAATAAATCCAATGTGAATTACTGATTTACCAGTGATTTGCCCAAGTCCCAAGCGAAACTATCAGTAATCACCGACTATCACTATCAAGAAGTAGAAGACTTGCCAAGAGTAAGACTAGCAAGTAATAACATCTCATACTCATCAGGAACAAAATAAGTTAAAGTTAGTTTATTTGCACATGATTATATTTGCATAATCTACTGGATAATTACGCCAGAGCCAGAACACTGTACTGTACCAAAATCTTAGAAAAAGGTCTAGTCTAGTCATTTAGATGAATTATAATTAAGAAAAATGGGGAAACTAAATAGTAAATTATTTAAAATGCCAACTTAAATGGAGCATGTTTTTCCACCCAGAAAAGTGTTAAGTGTAAGAGTTAGTAAGACTAAGACTAGTAAGAGTACCGAAGAAAAAAAACTTTAGAATTTAGAATATTATAGACAAAAAGAAAGTGCAAACTGTAAAATATTTGCTTTGGAAACTATTTCATTCATTTTCACGGAAATCAGTTAATGAAAAAGATGCTACATGAAAAGATTTATAATAAATTAAAAATTATCATTGAATCCCTATGTTAATTATAAGTACTTAAAAATACAACCAAACTTTGAACTGAACTGAACTGTCCCTTAACCCGACACTGGGTCATTGGGGGACCATTTTGAGCTGCACACTATCTTATGCCATGTGTCACGGTTCTGAGCTGCCCTCTGGGAATTGCTAAATGACAGGCCGGTCCACTCTTTGATATTGTCCTCCCAACTCTTTCTTGGTCTGCCTCTTTTCCTTCTTCCCTGGATTGTGCCTTGCAATATCGTCTTTGAGAGACCTCCAGATCTTGTCACGTGTCCGTACCATCGTAATTTCCTCTTTCTAATTGAGGTGAGAAGGTCCTCGTAAGGGCCAATGACAGCACTTATTTTATCGCGGACCGCTTCGTTCGTGATGTGCGCCATGTAGGAGATGTTTAGTACCTTTCAAAAACATCTCATCTCTAGCGCATTAATTCTTTTTTGGAGGTCTGCGGTGAGCATCCAAGCCTCACAACCATACAGGATGACTGACATCGCCAAATAGCGCATTAGTCGAATCTTTGATCTCAGGGAGAGCTCCTTGCTTTGCCAGATGTGTTTAAGTTTGCTTAATGCTGCAGTTGTTTCGGCCATTCTGGCAAGAATTTCTGGCTTTGAGCCTTCATCGGATATTATAGCCCCTAGATATTTAAAGTTACGGACCTCCTCGAGTTTTTGCTCGTTTATCCGTATTTCACTTGTGAATTTATTGTTTGCCATGACCTTGGTCTTCTCTGCATTGATTTCCATGCCATAGGCCTTTGATGTCTTCTCTAGCTTTGCAAGGAATTCTTTTAGTTCGTCCTCGCTGCCAGCTAGGCCGTCTATGTCATTGGCGAAGCGTAGGTTAGTTATAGTTATCGGATGCTGACCGTTCCGACATGGTTTTCGAGCACATCTGTCATAATTCTTTCAAGGAAGAGGTTGAAGAGGATGGGGGAGAGTAAAACCCTTGTCTGACACCAACAGTGGTCTTGAACCAATCTCCCAGCTTGCTGTTGTAGAGTACTGCGCTGGTTGCTCTGTTGTACAGGTTCTTGATCACAGCAATGTTGGTAGCATTAATATTGAATTTGTGCATAGTTGCTCACAGTGCTGCATGCCACACTTTATTGAACGCCTTTTTAAAGTCTATGGAGACATGAAAGAGGTCGCTCTGGTGTTGCAGATGTTTTTCACAGAGCACTTGTAGGTTGAAGATCTGCTCCATTGTGCTCCTACCTGCTCTGAAGCCTGCCTGTTCTTCTGCAATGATTCGCTCTGCTTGTGTTTTCAGTCTGTTTAGTATTACCATAAGCATGACTTTGCTGGGGTGATTAATCAGGCTGATTGTACGGTAGTTCTGACACAACTGTAGTTTACCCTTCTTTGGGAGCGTTATAACCAGCAATTGAGTCCAGGGTGTTGGCCATTCTCCTGTTTGCCAGATCTTGTTGCACATGTTGGTTAGAATGTTTATTATTGGGTCACCTCCTGCCTGAATCTGTTCACCTGGGATGTTGTCTGCGCCAGCTGATTTCCCCTTTTTCAGTTTTTGCACAGCCAGCTCCACCTCATCACGGAGAATAGAATGCATGTCTATGTTAGTTGAGCACTGATTCATCGCCCTTGGAGTCTTCATTGTACAGCTCAGAACAGTATTTGGTCCATCTTTTGATAATTTCTTGTTCTTCTGTAATACATTTTGCAGATTTATCTTGTATTGTTGAGATGTGACCTTGTTTGGTGGATGTCAGATCTTTGACAATCTTGTAAGCCTTTTTTGAGTTGTTCCTTAGTAGATTTTCATCGATGTCTGAGCATTGTTGTTCTATCCAGTTTGTTTTTGCTTTATTCATTTCTTTCCTGATCTTTTTATTGATTGCTCTGTATTTGGTGGCTCCCTCTGCAGTATTCTTTACGTTCTTAAGTTTTCTTCTCTCATCGCATAGCTCTAGAATATACGTGGAGACCCATGGTTTTTTTATTGCATGTTTCTTGTCAAGTACATCTTTTGCTGTCTCAATTATTGTGGTATTGAAGGTATCAGTGATTAGATCTATGTCCATATCCGTTTCTGACTCACATAGTGCGGTCAGTGGAGCAAATTTCCCTCCAATTTTTGCCCTGAACACCTCTGCGATTTCTGGATCTTTCAGTTTTTCAAGGTCAAAGCGTAATTGTGAATTGCTTTGTTTTGCTATCTTTTTCAAACGTTAGGCTTAAAAAAAGAAACTTTTACAAATGTAATTAGTACATAAAGAGTAACTATAAACGAGGATAATGAAATAATTTTGGGGGAGAAAGAAAAGATAAAGCTAGCAGGCGTTCCTATTTCGGCCCTCAAAAGTAAATGGGAAGCAAAAAATATAAAACCTATCAAAACTCAAGGAGAACAAAGAAGACAATATACACCACTATCAAAAGACCAGTAGTAATGTACGCTAGTGAGACTTTGACATTTACCAGAAAAGCAAAGAACCACCTCAACACATAGCAGAGGAAAATCTTTAAAAATATGTATGGGCAGTGTATAGAAATTGATGTCTGGAGAATCCATACAATCCAAGAGCTATACAGTTATACAGGTTGTAAAAAGACCCACCCATAATTGTAACAATAACAAAAAGCTGGCTGTGCTGGGCAGGTCATATTGAAAGGATGCTGGAATACAGGGCAGCAAAAATGATATACATGCTGAAACCTAGTAGTAGATGACTCACCATTCTCCCAAGGCTGAGATGGATCTATGATGTAAAGAAGGTTTTACAGTAATTTACACCAGTTGGGATTTAGCACATAGAGGCAGAGAAGCATGGATCTTTCTCAGTGGAAGGATAGTGTGAAGCAGGCCATGGCTCTACATGGACTGTAATGGCTTTGATGATTGTGATGATGAAAAGAATATAAAACTAAAATAATATAAAATACATCCTCCATATTGAATATATCTGCCAAAGAAAACATAGATAAACTAGAAAATATTTTTTAAAAAGAGCTGTAATATTTACTAATGGACAATATTCAAATTCCAAAATGATCTGTAATATTTTATTACTGGAGAATATTCAAAGTTGACAAAAGGAACATCATTAGTTAAATCTCTGAACCTTGAAATACCAGAGGATAGAAGTAGAAGAGCAAACTCCAATGGACATAAAAACTCTTTTCTTTTTCCATTCATGAGAAAATGCATGGAGAAGCATAGGACACAAAAATCTTCTGTATAAAAGGAGTATCTGTAATATATAGCGTAAGATAACATTCTCCTATTGACAAAGTCTCTAACTTTTGTCACTTGTCAAACTCATGCCTATACTCTTATACTGTTTTTAAAAGTCATATTTTGTTCCATTACCTAATTATCAATGTTCCTTCTAAAGCTCTTTGGTATGTGTGGAAAGTAATAAAAACTTGTGTGCAAAGTTGCACAGCATCCATTTTATGTGCAATATTTTACCAAATTTGCTGCGCAGTTACTCAAAACTGCTGTGCAGCATCAGTCAGACATGTGCGCTGCTGCGCGGCTTAAAGGGAACATTGCTAGTTATGTATTGCAGACTTCTTCTAACTAATTCAAATGTTGCTATCACCCAGGCAACCTGCTCCATCGCTGGAAAGTGCCATATAACATGGGTGTCGCTAGCAATTTTTCCAGGGGGGGCGGAGCACTACAAGAACCAATTGATAAATGATTACCAAGAACTTCATCTCCACATTCAACAAAAAACTCTTACAGGTCTTAAAAATTACCAGAATTTGATTCTTTTCATCGAAGTGCTAAATCATGCATGCTGCAAAATAGGATTGTAGAAATGATGGGACCCAGTTTGTTGCGATTTTCTTGAATGCCCCCCCCCCCCCCCTGCGTATGCCCATGCCATATAGTATACAACATTGAGCAAAGGACTCATCCGTTACCATAACGTTATCGTAGAGGCGGGCTCAAAGCCAATACATGCACTACTGTATCAGGGACTAGGCTGCAATGCCACAACAGTCTCTTTTGTGGTCCAGGCTGTTGAAGTATGAGTTGATATGGCATTGCTCTGTTCTCATTTGAGTCACCCAAATCTGATGTTGGTGACTCATTTTCTACCATTGATCTGTTTTCTTCCTGGTGTGTTAGCAAATAATTCTCTGGCAGTTATGCTGTTGACCCATTGCTGGTACAACTTGTCCTCAAAGGGGTCCGCCAACCAGGCTTTTGCCAAAGAGTCTGCTTTTTCATTGCCTAGCACATTCACAACGCTTGGAATCCACTGCACTGTAATCTTTGCACTGAGGCCAGAGTCTTTCAATTCTGCAGACTTCTACTAAAATATTACTATCAGTTTATTATTTGTATAAAAAGCCTTTACTATTAATTACGAATACATCACTATGAGTCTGTGTGGCTTGAAAGGTGGATTGCAAAGAGATGACTTCAAACCTGAATAGAAAAGTCCACAGTAGCCTCTTTGGTCATTTTATACTTGTCATCAATGTAATGACTCTGGTTAGGGAAATTTGGAAATCATGAGTGTTCTCTAGCAAAGTGTAGGCCGGGCCTATAAACTAATAAACTCTTATAATATATGACCCTCAAGAAGAGGCTTGATCTGAGAAAATATGGACCATTCCTTGATTCCGTCCTTTGACCAACAGTGGGAAAAGCTCATGGTTTGGGACAGTCCTAGGTATTTACACCCCTTAATACATCCCATAATATCCTTAACCAAACATGCAGAATACATGGCTAGAAATGAATACGGAGAATTTCAGATGGTGACAGCTGAATGCCATGAGTAAGAAGAAGCTTGCATTCAATTCTACTGGTGATCTTTCTTCAAGTTTTTTTTTTCTTTGATCTTAATTATTATTTACCCAATCATGGGCCGCTTAACAAAATATTGATTTCCCATCTGTGAGATATTGAAAAATGGAAAAGGAAAGTTGTTATTTTTTATATTTTTCTTGACAACATCTGGCGCACAAAAATAAATGTTGTGGGTGAACGTCTGTTACTACTTGCCAGATGTGTAGATTAAAATAGGGAAGAAGTTCATTGGTGGGTGGGGGGGGGGCAGTTGGCTTTAAAAAAAAAATATTTGTGAAAGGTTTGTTAGGATGTCAAAATAAATCTTGCCACATGGAGTTAAAGAATTTAGATGTTCCTATGCTGACCAGCAGACAAATTCCTTTGGTCTCTCAATCTGCAAATCAAAGCCAATTGTGGGTCTTCAAGTTACTTGACTGGCATTGATCTGTGCCCATGAAGGCATCATGTCACTACAAAACTATATTATAAAACATTATAATAATTGGTGGATATTTCGATTATTTTTAAAAAATGTTAAATTCAGTTAATGTAAGTGTATATATATATCGATAGTGTCACATTAGAAATAGTTGTATGTAGAAATCTTTTTAACTTTAAATATTAGTTGACATCTACTGTATATATATACTGTATGTATTTATATAACAGGCATCCTTCAGTCTTGAGAGACGATGGTGCATCACAGTTGGGTTGGGTTGCATTTATTAGTGTGGTTGAGCAGTCCTATCCTTGAGTGACAGTCTTTCCCACAGCTTTTGCACACAAGTCTGCGCTTCCCAATGTTTAGGCCTTTCTTCTAGCTAATCTACCTGTAGCCTCCTCCATCCTTCGCTCCTCGGCTAATATGACGCCCTCTTTTACAACTGTGCGCCACGTAGATCTGTCTTCTGCTTTACATTCCCTGTCACATGTGTTTATTCTGGCTGCTTTCATGTCTCTCTGGCAGACATCTTTAAATCGGAGACTTGGGTGACCTGTCTTCCTCTTTCCCGCTGCCAGCTCTCCATATAGAAGGTCCTTGGGGGTGCGACCCGGTCTCATTCTTTTACGTGTCCTAGCCATCTCAGGCGTCTTGAGGATTGAGAACATACTTTGGGTATTGGCACTCATTAGGACCTCACTATTTGGCTATTGTCCTGCCTTTTAATCCAAAGGATGCGACGCAGGCACCTCAAGTGGACCGACAAGCCTGGAAACCACACTATTATTTTGGATAAACTCGGGAGGATAAACTCTTGTTATCGTGTTAAAAGCCTTTCCTACAATACTAAGGAGTGAAAAGCCGCGATAGTTATTGTAGTCACTTCTATCGCCCTTGTTCTTATATAGTGTCACTATATTGGCATCCTTTAGGTCAGGGGTCGGGGAACCATGGCTCGCAAGCCAGATATGATTCTATAGATGGCTGCATCTGGCTCTTTGAAAATGTTCGATTATTTTAAAAACTGATTATTTACACACAAAAAAAACGAATTTTCGGACTCATTTGAGCTACATATTAATTGCATATGGAAAACAGCATAACAATGTTATCAAAAAGAATTAAGAGAGACATAATTATCGTACTTTTAGTGTTGAAATTACAGAACATGTAAACATTTACTTGAATTTTTAATTTTAAACATAATGTAGGGCTCTTAAAGAATTACTGTTCAAAACATGTGGTGTTTATGGCTCTCTTAGACAAAAAGTTTCCCGACCCCTACTTTAGGTATTGAGGGGGGGGGGTGTATCCTGTTCCTAGCAGAGAGACAAAAGCTCATGAAAGGGCTGGAGTAGAACTGTCTTACCATTCTTTAGAACTTCTGTGTGTATGTAGGAATTTCTGTGTGTGTTTATGCATGTATGTATGTATATACGTATGCATGTATGTACATATGCATGGATGTATGTATGCATGCATTTATGTACGTATTTATTTATGAATGCATTTATTTATTCATGCATTTATTTATGCATGCATTTAAGCATCTATGTAAGTTTGGTTGTGTGTATGCATATATGTATACATGCATGTAAGCATTTGTGTATGTTTGTATGTGTGTATGTATGTAAGTATATTTGTCCACAATTTTTGGATCCCTTCATGATTTCTGAAAACTTGCCTCACCTGTTTCCCCACTGATTACCTGTCATATTGTGACCCAGGTACATCCCAGGTACATGCCAGGTGAACTGTTGTCAACCCTTCAACTATTGTAATGGGACTACAGACACCGACGTTACCAACACCCGGTTTTGTGGCTCGGACTACAAGGCCTGTTTGTTAACTTAAGAACTGGAGGATACAGTGTTGTGATTGGTGTCATATTCAAGATAGTTGAAGGTAACAATAATAACATTAACATATTTTTTGATGTACGATAGTTAAATGCCAATCATAAACCGATAAATTTTATTTACATGCAAAGAGAACATTGTGACTTTTGGCTTAGAGAGGCTTTAAGAGTTACAGACCAGGATAACCAGCACACGGTAAAAACCTATATCTCCGACCGGGCCGACCTTATCGGCGGCCATCTTGTTGCTATGGCACGTGACCGGCCCGGAAAAGTAGTGCGAGCCCCGTGAATTTTCCGAAAATTCTAAAGCTATACCTAACCCAAACCCTAAAATTAAAATAACAACTATCCTTCATAGCAACGGGAAGAGACGCAACGCTCCGGTCGGAGATATAGGTTTTAGCCCAGTACACTAACAATATTTAAAACTTTAATTTTAAAAATGCAAGACTAGACATAATCCATGGCTAAGCATAGGATGCAATAATCTTCTGAAAAGAAGGAGCGTTTGTAATATGTATGATAAGATATAATGCTTTATTTTCCTAACTTACTATAAGTGGGACGTGGTGGTCGAGAGGTAGCGCTCTCGACTATCATACCGATGGTCACGAGTTCGAATCCACACAAAGGTGAGGATCTGTTCTCGGGGCCTGAGGAGTCCCCGAGTCACCCAGCTCCGAATGGGTACCTAACTAGACAATAGTTAGGCGGCTGGGGTAATGCGTGGAACCCCTATAGCCGTGGCCTGTGACCGCTGCATCACTTGCCAACAGATCATCTCTCATGGTCTGTGGACGCAATTATCTTCTGCATAGAAGGAGCGTCTGTATATCTAAGATAAGTACTGTCACTTTCATCAACTTTTACTTTTCTGGGACACCACCACTGACCACTACCTAAATGTCGTAAGATTGTTACTATTGTGGGAACGTTAGTCCTCTATTGAACTGTCCTCTTTGATAGCTAAGACTTCTGGCTGTTGCGTTTCCTCTGTTTACTTTAAGTATAATTCTGTTTTCTCTGTTTACTTTAAGTACAAGTCTGTTTTCTCTGTTTACTATAAGTCTGTTTTCTCTGTTTACTATAAATATAAGTCTGTTTACTATAAGTATTAGTCTGTTTACTATAAGTATAAGTCTGTTTCCTTTGTTTACTATAAGTATAAGTCTGTTTACTATAAGTATAAGTCTGTTTACTATAAGTATTAGTCTGTTTACTTTGTTTACTATAAGTATAAGTCTGTTTACTATAAGTATTAGTCTGTTTACTATAAGTATAAGTCTGTTTCCTTTGTTTACTATAAGTATAAGTCTGTTTACTATAAGTATTAGTCTGTTTCCTTTGTTTACTATAAGTATAAGCCTGTTTCCTCGTAGCAAATATACCGCCCTCAAAATGTCTTTGTTTGAACGCCTTGTTGATTAGAATAAAAATAAAATTTCTGATGTCTTTTTGGTTCGCGTTATTGGACAATAAATTCAACTGTAGGACATAACAGGCAGGTAACCTATCAATTGTGGTAGCATTAGCATCAGAAATAGTTGAGAAATTTGACTTTGTATAACTAATTAACTTTGAATGGGTGGATTAACATTCCCGGCATTCACAACTGGTGTCAGTACATAGGTGTCCCGTTGAGTGTATTTCCATACCAGCACAACGGGTTATAGTGCTGGAGTTGTGATAAAGGGGGTCAGAGGTCATGGCCTAAAATTACCTTTATTTCCAGTGACATTGCTTTATTCACCCACCTGTTTGTACTTATCAGGCTAAAGTGTTTCAACTTTAAACTTTGTCGTAGCAAGCATTATGTTAAACATATCAAACTATTTCATTGTTCAACTATGTTATAGCAGTCATTTGTGACATTTTAAGGGCGCGTGGTTACGAAATTCCCATAACAATGATGTCATCATATGTAATGTCCAGCAAGATATGGTCACTGATTACTGGTGGTCTTTAATGTCCAGTAAAATATGAGCAATTGTCACTGGTGGTCTTTAATATCCAGCAAGATATGGGCACTGGTCACTGGTAGTCTGTAATGTCCAGTAAAATATGGTCACTGGTGGTCTTTAATGTCCAGCAAGGTATGGGCACTGGTCTTTGGTAGTCTGTAATGTCCAGTAGTATGACACGGGCATTTGTCACTGGTAGTCTGTAATGTCCAGCAAGATATGGGCACTGGTAGTCTATAATGTCCAGCAAGATATGGGCACTGGTAGTCTATAATGTCAAGCAAGATATGGGCACTGGTGGTCTATTATGTCCAGTAAGATCTAATCACTGGTAGTCTGTAATGTCCAGTAAGATATGGGCACTGGTGGTCTGTTATGTCCAGTAAGATCTGGTCATTGGTAGTCTGTAATGTCCAGTAAGATATGGGCACTGTTCACTGGTGGTCTGTAATGTCCAGTAACATCTGGTCACTGGTGGTCTATAATGTCCAGCAAGATATGGCCACTGGTCACTGGTAGTCTGTAATGTCCAGCAAGATATGGTCACTGGTGGTCTGTAATGTCAAGTAAGATATGGGCACTGGTCACTGGTACTCTGTAATGTCCAGCTAGATATGGTCACTGGTAGTCTGTAATGTCCAGCAAGATATGGCCACTGGTCACTGGTAGTCTGTAATGTCCAGCAAGATATGACCACTGGTAGTATGTAATGTCCAACAAGACTGGGGCACTGGTCTCTGGTAGTCTGTAATGTCCAGCAAGATATGGCCACTGGTAGTATGTAATGTCCAGCAAGACAGGGGCACTGGTCTCAGTCTCTCCTGACCTACTGGAACGTGGTAATCATTCGATCTACGTCACACACACAGCCTTGAACGTGAGTTTTATATCTTGGACGTGGTGTCGGCTACCGCCGTAGGGGGAAACTATCCAGACTACTCAAAAAGTGAAACCACGCTGTCCGAGTGATGGGCCCTGGTGTCTTAATGTCAGGGTCACGCTGGGAGCATTCATTGGATCAGGAAGTAGATGGTGATGATGTCAATAAATGGACAGTGTCCGTGTCTAGAACTTGTGTTATAAGAAGACCTGTGTCGTTAGGTGACAACCACGTACCGTGAGATGGCAACCATCTGACACGAGAGGACAACTACATAAAATGAGATGACAACCACCCACCATGAAATGACAAGCATTTGACAAGAGATGACAACCACATACCATGAGATGACAACCACATACCATGAGATGACAACTACATAACATGAGATGACAACTACATAACATGAGATGACAACTACATAACATGAGATGACAACCACATACCATGAGATGACAACTACATAACATGAGATGACAACTACATAACATGAGATGAGTTTACTATAAGTATTAGTCTGTTTACTTTGTTTACTATAAGTATAAGTCTGTTTACTATAAGTATNTGACAACCACATACCATGAGATGACAACCACATACCATGAGATGACAACTACATAACATGAGATGACAACTACATAACATGAGATGACAACTACATAACATGAGATGACAACTACATAACATGAGATGACAACTACATAACATGAGATGACAACCACCCACCATGAGATGACAACCACCCACCATGAGATGACAACCATTTGACAAGAGATAACAACCACTTATCATGAGATGACAACCACATATCAAGAGATGACAACCACATTCCATGAGATGACAACCAAATGTCATGAGATGACAATTACGTAACAAGAGATGACAACCAAATGTCATGAGATGACAATTACGTAACAAGAGATGACAACCACATTCAATGAGATGACAACCACATGCCATGAGATGTCAACCACATACCATGAGATGTCAACCACATACCATGAGATGACAACCACATACCATGAGATGACAACCACATACCATGAGATGTCAACCACATACCATGAGATGTCAACCACATACCATGAGATGACAACCACATATCATGAGGTGACAACAGTGACAACCACATACCATGAGATAACAACCACATATCATGAGATGACAACCACATACCATGAGATGACAACCACATATCATGAGGTGACAACAGTGACAACCACATACCATGAGATGACAACCACATATCATGAGGTGACAACAGTGACAACCACATACCATGAGATAACAACCACATATCATGAGATGGCAACCACATACCATGAGATGACAACCACATACCATGAGATGACAACCACATACCATGAGATGTCAACCACATACCATGAGATGTCAACCACATACCATGAGATGTCAACCACATACCATGAGATGACAACCACATATCATGAGATGGCAACCACATACCATGAGATGACAACCACATATCATGAGGTGACAACAGTGACAACCACATACCATGAGATAACAACCACATACCATGAGATAACAACCACATACCATGAGATAACAACCACATACCATGAGATAACAACCACATACCATGAGATGTCAACCACATACCATGAGATAACAACCACATACCATGAGATAACAACCACATACCATGAGATGACAACCACATACCATGAGATAACAACCACATACCATGAGATGACAACCATCTGGGGCCCACACTTACACAATAGTCTAGGGCCCACACGTACCCATGTGTCTGGCAGCAGTTTGAGTGCGCGCGCGTGTGTGTGCGCCTATGTGTGTGTATGAGTGCGTGTATCTGTGTATGGGCTATATGTGTGTATGAGTTTGTATATGTGTGTGTGCTCGTGTGTGTGTATGAATGCGCGTATCTGTGTATGGGCTTGTGTGGGTATGTGTTTGTGCTCATATGTGTATATGAGTGCGTGCGTGTGTGTGTGCCGTGTTAGAGGGAAGACCAGCGATTGCTCCCATTTGTAACATCAAGAGCTTTTTAAATCGTTTATTAAATCCCTTATATTAACTTCACCGTCTCGCTGTGTTCGGTCGGGCCTGCGGAAAAACAAAAGTAAAAATTTACCCACTTCCCGTGATGTTATCGAGCTGAAATTTTGCGCATATTATGTTGAACATAATCAATACTTTTAGTTATGTCTCATATATAAGGGATTTACAGTCAAAAACTTTGTTTTTACGCGTTGTTTAGTTTTTGGCTGCCTTCCACGGTGATGGGAGGCGTGGTTATGAGGGGGGTGGGGTAGGCGACGATTAGAGTGACGGATGTCATGATCGTATCAAATGCACTTTAATTTACCCAAAAAAAATCTTATGAAACTAATCGAATAAAATTAAAACAAATATCAAAAAATTTCTTTCTTACTACGAACTAGTTCTGCAAACTACTCACGGTCGACCTTAAACTTTTAAATTCAGTGATGACTATTTATGTTCTTGATATTTTTGCAATGGTATCAATGGGGCTACTATTCTGAGAAGCACCGATGTAGCTAATAGTTTGTTCTCAATTCTTTGAATTTTCCACCATTTGACAGTTGCCATGTCCGTGGTACTAGAAGATTTTTGTCTCTAACTTTGGGTACTTTCAGCTATTCTGGAATGTTTTTTAATTGCCAATTGCCAATGGAAAATGTATAGCGCCAATGAAAGAATCTGAATTGTCCATGGAATTATGTTAACTCCCAAAGGAAGAATTTAAACTAATCAAGGTATAATGTCAGATTTGTTTTTGCCGGATTCTATAAGTCAGTGTGTTGAATATGTGTTGCTTGCAGCGTTCTCGAGTTTAAAGAATGAATTGCGGGTGCCAACAAACAGAGCTAAAACCGACATTAGAAAGAGAAAAAAATAGTGCGTGTTATCTGTGCTGTGGTTGTGAGTGGTAAGAGGGGATTATGGAAGCTAAGAGTGTGTAGTCTATGCTTCTGTTACTGCTTGCAGTAACTACCTGTTGTGGTTGTCGTGTTTGTGAGTTCAAGCCCCGTGGCAGTGCTGCTGGTATTGAATTGTTATTCGGCGGACAGAAGTGTGTCCTTCCTGATGTGTGCTGTGTTATGGTAGAGACGTGAGTAACACGCTTGAGTTACGGTTGTGCTTCGTTGGTTGTTGTCTATTTCATGGTTGGGAAGGAGTCCAAGAGGTGAGAGGGCGCGCATATAGGATTAGGTGGGTACGTTAGTTGTACAGGCTGGGGCGCCAATAGGCGTTGTGTCATCCAGGGGCGCACATAGGCGTTGTGTCATCCAGGGGTGCCATTAGGAATAGTGTCATCCGGGGGAGCCAATAGGGATTTTGTCATCCAGGGGTGCCAGTAGGAATATTGTCATCCAGGGGTGCCAGTAGGGATTGTGCCATCCAGGGGCGCCAATAGGCATTGTGTTATCCAGGGGCGCCAGTAGGGATTGTGTCAGCCAGGGCGCCAATAGATATTGTGTCATCAAGGGGCGCCAATAGTCATTGTGTCATCAAGGGGCGCCAGTAGGGATTGTGTCATCCAGGGGCGCCAGGTAATGTGTCATCCCGGGTGCCAATAGATATTGTGTCATCAAGGGGCGCCAATAGCTATTGTGTCATTGAGGGGAGCCAATAGTCATTGTGGCATCAAGGGGCGCCAGTAGGGATTGTGACATCCAGGGGTGCCAGTAGGTAATGTATCATCCCGGGCGCCAATAGTCATTGTGTCATCAAGGGTTGTACATGATACAAGTACAAGTTTTGACTTAAGTCTTACATGATACAAGTACAAGTTTTGACTTAAGTCTTACATGATACAAGTACAAGTTTTGACTTAAGTCTTACATGATACAAGGTACACGTTTTGATTTTAGTCAAGTAAGACTGAGTTACCATCCTCAATTCCATTCGCTGATCTTCCTGACTATTTTAATCGTTTCTTTATAGACAAGATTGAGCTGATTAGGCAAAACATGCCGCACTGTACACCACAGGTTGGCACCGACCCCACCTTTCGGAATTCCCCCCTCAGTGAGTTCCAATGTGTGTCTGAAAATCACATCAAGGACGTTATTGTGAAAATGCCTAAAAAATCATGTGATCTTGACCCGATTCCTGCCTCCTTGTTCATGGACTGTCTTGATGCGCTTGTCCCAGCCATTACACAGATCATAAACATCTCGCTGACTACAGGTGTAGTACCCCAGTCATTCAAACATGCTCTTGTCAAGCCCCTACTGAAAAAGTCAAATCTTGACCCTGAGTGCCTGAAGAACTACCGACCAGTCTCAAACTTGCCCTTCCTGTCAAAAGTTCTTGAGCGTGTTGTACTGGCACAGTTGCTAGCCCACTTTGAGCAACACAACCTCTTGGAGCCGTTTCAGTCTGCATACAGGAAGTGTCGTAGCACGGAGACAGCACTGATCAGGGTATTGAACGATCTACTACGTGCGTCCGATTCCGGTCAGGTATCTTTGCTTTCAATGCTTGACCTGTCAGCAGCTTTTGACACACTCGACCATGAGATCCTGCTTACCAGATTCTCCACCACCTTTGGATGCCTGGGTACTGTCCTCAGTTGGCTCAGGTCTTACTTGACCGAACGTACCCAAAGTGTCGTGGTAAATGGAGCTGTCTCAGCACGCTCGGTCTTAAAGTATGGAGTACCACAGGGATCAGTCTTAGGCCCCGTGCTTTTTATCATGTATACATACCCACTCAGTGACATTATCAAACCGTTTGGCGTCTCCTACCACTTTTTCGCTGATGACTCGCAATTGTACGACTCTGCAGTTCCCGCAGAGGTTCCTCGTCTTGCAGTGAAAGTCAGTGGTGCTATTACCAGTGTCTACACATGGATGGCTGAAAACAAACTGAAAATGAATGAAGAAAAGACAGAGGTAATCCTCATCGGAACCAGACACAAATTGTTAAATGTTGGGGGTACCAACTCGCTAAATATCATGAATTGTCAGGTCCCTTTAGCCGACAAGGTGAGGAACCTCGGTGTGATCCTTGACTGTACACTGTCATTTGACTACCACATATCCAATCTATGCAGAGGTCTATACCTTCAATTACGTAGATTAGGCCAAATAAGACCTTACCTGTCCACTGACTCTGCAAAAACATTGGCAGTTGCCCTAATACTATCGAGAATGGACTACTGCAACGCACTACTCGCCGGTCTGCCCGAAGACAAAATTGCCAGGCTCCAGCGTATTCAGAACAGTGCCGCACGCCTGGTTATGTGCAAATCGAAGCGGGTCTCAGCAACCGCCCTTCTTCGCTCCTTACACTGGCTACCTGTTAAGGCAAGAATCGAATACAAGATCGCATCAATTTGCCACCAGTGTTTAAACAACAAAAAAATGCCATTGTACCTGAGTGAGCTCATTTCACCATATGTGCCACAAAGAGACCTGCGTTCAGCGGATTCCTCCTTACTTGCTGTGCCGCGTTCTTCCCTCCAGATGTGCGGAATGAGAGCTTTCTCATCATTTGGCCCGAAAGTGTGGAACTCACTTCCCCTCGGGCTTAGACAGACCGCCTGCTATGACAATTTTAAAAAGAACCTAAAAACTCACTATTTTAATACCTACCTCTAGAAATTGTAGAAATTGTTTATCTTGTAAATAGTCTGATTTTTCATACGTGTTATTACCTCAGCCATTTGTTTGAAGCGCATTGAGCCTACATTATGTTTGTTAAATGGCGCTATATAAGTGTTATCATTATTATTATTATTATTATTATTAGTCTTACATGATACAAGGTACACGTTTTGATTTTAGTCTTACATGATACAAGGTACACGTTTTGATTTTAGTCTTACATGATACAAGTACAAGGTACAAGTTTTGACTTAAGTCTTACATGATACAAGTAAAAGTTTTGATTTTAGTCTTACATGATACAAGGTACAAGTTTTGACTTTAGTCTTACATGATACAAGGTACAAGTTTTGACTTTAGTCTTACATGATACAAGGTACAAGTTTTGACTTAAGTCTTACATGATACAAGTACAAGTTTTGACTTAAGTCTTACATGATACAACATACAAGTTTTGATTTTAGTCTTACATGATACAAGGTACAAGTTTTGATTTCAGTCTTACATGATACAAGGTACAAGTTTTGACTTTAGTCTTACATGATACAAGTACAAGGTACACGTTTTGACTTTAGTCTTACATGATACAAGTACAAGTTTTGACTTAAGTCTTACATGATACAAGGTACAAGTTTTGATTTTAGTCTTACATGATACAAGTACGAGGTACACGTTTTGACTTTAGTCTTACATGATACAAGGTACAAGTTTTGACTTTAGTCTTACATGATACAAGGTACAAGTTTTGATTTTAGTCTTACATGATACAAGGTACACGTTTTGACTTTAGTCTTACATGATACAAGTACAAGTTTTGACTTTAGTCTTACATGATACAAGTACGAGGTACACGTTTTGACTTTTGTTTACTAATGTGGATATTGATTGCCAACAGCCGATCAAAACATCCATTTCTATGTGTACGAAATTCGATGTCGCCGGATGGCAAAATTCATGTCGTTATATTGTTTAACGAACAACAACAACAAAAAAAAATTTTTTTTTTAAATAAAAAAAATAATAAAAAAATAATAAAAATAAAAAAAAACCTTCCAATGACGTTCTGTCGTCGTTTCGGTGGCACGTTGTACATCCCCTTCAACAGCTGTCTCGACCGGCCATAAATGTGCATCACGTCAAAATTACTATTTATTATAGTTTAAATTTATATTAAACTAGCGTACCCCGTTCGTGCGTTGCTACGATTTTCAAACAAAGGACAATCAAGGAAATTCTTTAAGATAACATTTAATTTACATAGTGTCATGTGTATAAGAATATTGCTAAAAATGAATGTTTATCTGATTGTCATAAAAGCCTTAATACAGCTTTCATCATAAGGAAATATTTGGGTACACCTAGGCAAAGGTGTTACATAAAAATTGATGACACATATTAAAAGAGTATAGATCCTAAAGAGGTTCCTTTCCTTTCCTTCGGGGCCGGGGATTCAAAATCTTTATTTCATAAATGTTTCAGGCTTAAATCATTGCCAATTTCACACAAATTTGAGCATTAATGACACATTTATCCGTCGGGTTCCAAATTCAAATTGAAATTGGTATTATATCAAGCATCTGGACCAGTTTGGACCCCTGGGCTCTCACACGTTAAAAACTTTTTTAAAATACCATTTTTAAGTGTTATTTAAATGTTGTGGGGATACATTTGGCTTTGAACAGATAAAAACAAAATTTAGAAAACGTCTTTTGCTTTTGCTGAACAATAAGGTGATTACTTAATTTTTAAATCAAATTTAAGAATCACAATAACTCAAAATCTTTTAACGATACAATGATAAAACTTTGTACTGATTATCTCTATGCATTCTTATATTAATATTTTTAAGAGAGATTTTTCAAGTTTAACAAAATACTTTTGAAAATGTCTTACAGATTTGTGGGTCATAAAAATAATGGGATAAATACATAGAATTTTAAATATATATTTTAAAAAAATAATTTCAAAAGAGATACATTTAAAAATTCTCTGGAAAAGCTTGTAAAATATTATTTATCTTATATCTTATATCTTAGATATACAGACGCTCCTTCTATGCAGAAGATAATTGCGTCCACAGACCATGAGAGATGATCTGTTGGCAAGTGATGCAGCGGTCACAGGCCACGGCTATAGGGGTTCCACGCATTACCCCAGCCGCCTAACTATTGTCTAGTTAGGTACCCATTCGGAGCTGGGTGACTCGGGGACTCCTCAGGCCCCGAGAACAAATCCTCACTTTCGTGTGGATTCGAACTCGTGACCATCAGTATGACAGTCGAGAGCGCTACCTCTCGGCCACCACGTCCCAAAATATTTTAGCTACATATGTGCCGAATTTCGGTTCTTCATATGTAAAAACAATGATGCATCGTTCACGGTTATGAAAAAACTACAAAAAACAAATGACAAAGAAAACAGATAAAAACACTATTGGGTCAAGATATCATTCAAATTTTAAATGAAAGTGTTAGAAAACTTTCATTTCTAATTATTGAAAATATAGGAAACATATTTGACATTTTAATGAGTTTCAAATAAGGTTTGCAACATGCTTACGAATTAATTTCAAGAACTCCCCTCCCCCAATATCAATTGTCCAGGAAAAAAAGTTCTTTAATTTCTTCCCATGTAGGAATGCACATGTATGTTATAAACAAAGTTGGACGCCCTTATGCGCGAACATAAGTTATTGCATATTGTGCGTATTCTTGTAAGTGCCGTGGACTTCCTTTGAATATAGCTGGTAGTATGACCATTTTCCTCAGTTCCTTGGGATTTCTATAAGCAGCCATAACGTCAGAAAAATGAATATATTACTCCGATCGCAATTTGTTCTGATTCAGTCGAATGAAGAGAAGTCATTAGGTCTCGATGTTTGCACATATGTCGACTACATACAAATGGAACCATTGCCGACATATTAAAATGTGATTGACTTTGTTCTGACGAATAATTAAGTGATACGAATAATAATTCATGCCACTGACTTTCTTAGTTGTCTCCTCGTGTGTGTGTGGATTTCTAATGTCTCATTCTTGCCAGAATTTATATTGTAACACATCGTATGATCGATGACTTTCAGAGACACTTTGAACATTACTATCTCTTCTATAAAGAACTATGCCTGGCGAGTCAAATTCTTCACCAACTTTAGCGATCGCCACTTCAAAAAATGTTCGTATGTTAGTGTCTTGTATTCTCTTAAGTTTCGTCTAGCTAATAATTTGTCAGTACTAATTACAGC
>MUZC01000534.1:269531-292502 GCA_002072015.1 Radix auricularia | reverse complement strand
ACTGACCACATGGCTGACCTCAGACCAAAATAACTGACCACATGGCAGACCTCAGATCAAAGTAACTGACCACATGGCAGACGTCAGATCAAAGTAATTCACCACATGGCTGACCTCAGACCAAAGTCACTGACCACATGGCTGACCTCAGATTAAAATAACTGACCACCTGGCTGACCCCAGACCAAAGTGACCATTTGCCTGACCTTAGACCAAAGTAAATGACAATTGTCTGACCCTAGACCAAAGTGACCATTTGCCTGACCCAAGACCAAACTAAGTGACCATATGTCTGACCTCAGACCAAAGTAACTGACTAAATGGCAGGCCTCAGACCAAAGTAACTGACCACATGGCAGACCTCAGACCAAAATAACTGACCACATGGCAGACCTCAGACCAAAGTAACTGACTAAATGGCAGGCCTCAGACCAAAGTAACTGACCACATGGCAGACCTCAGACCAAAGTAACTGACCCCATGGCTGACATCAGACCAAAGTAACTGACCATGTGGCTGACCCTAGAACAAAAAAAGTGACCATATGGCTGACCCCAGACCTAATTTTAACTGACCACATGCCTGGCCTCAGACCAAAGTAACTGACCACATGGCTGACCTCAGACAAAAGTAACTGACCACATGGCAGACCTCAGACCAAAGTAACTGACCACATGGCAGACCTCAGACAAAAGTAACTGACCATATGACAGACCTCAGATCAAAGTAACTGACCACATGGCTGACCTCAGACCAAAGTCACTGACCACATGGCAGACCTCTGATCAAAGTAACTGACCACATGGCAGACCTCAGACCAAAGTAACTGACCACATGGCAGACCTCAGACCAAAGTAACTGACCACATGTCTGACCTCAGACCAAAGTAACTGACCACATGGCAGACGTCAGATCAAAGTAATTCACCACATGGCTGACCTCAGACCAAAGTCACTGACCACATGGCTGACCTCAGACCAAAGTAACTGACCACATGGCAGGCCTCAGACCAGAATAATTGATAACCTCGTGACTGACCTCAGACCAGAATGTTATCACATTACTGATACTGCCCACCTAACTATTGTAGTGTCAAAGTAACATGAAACAAAATGTAACCCTGTCTCCCTTCCCCCCTCCCCATTCAAGCTTCTAGTGACAGTGACTCAAAGAGTGGGGAGACTGACGAAGATCTCCTGCCTATCAGAGCCAACAACAGCAACAACGGTCAGCTTGTCAGCTCCGGGGATGAGGTCAGGAAGCTGGGTCAGCTGCTGGAGGTCCTGGACAGCTGCAGCATGGAGGCTGCGCAGAAGGCAGCAGCTGTCCTTAGACAGAATCTTGTCAACACTCACAAAGGTAATTAGTGAGACTCAGAAAGACAGAATCTTGTCAACACTCATGGAGGTAATTAGTGAGACTCAATAAGACAGAATTATTCAACACTCATGGAGGTAATTAGTGAGACCCAATAAGACATAATTATTCAACACTCACAGAAGTAATTAGTGAGACTCAATAAGACAGAATTATTCAACACTCACAGAAATAATTAGTGAGACCCAATAAGACAGAATTATTCAACACTCACAGAAGTAATTAGTGTGACTCAATAAGACAGAATTATTCAACACTCACAGAAGTAATTAGTGAGACCCAATAAGACAGAATCTTGTCAACACTCATAGAAGTAATAAGTGCTAGTTTGATGTGCTGCGAGAATAAGATCATAAATAGCAACAGCAAATTTTTGAAAAGTTTGTAGTTTGTAGCATGACAAAGTCAGATGAAATAATTAAATTGTTATTCTGTAGGAATGGCTACATTGTAGTATTTACAGTGTAGGATGCCATTTAAAAACAACTTGGAGAACTTCGTCATATCTAACAAATAATTGGGGGAATCATTATCATCTTAAAAAAGACCTATATTACGACGTCACATATTAATTATATATATAAACATATAATCTGTTAATCTTAATCTGTTAATCTTAAACTCTTTTGGAATTTAACTTAATGCCTTTCATTTAATATTTTGTGTAGCACTATTAAATCGGGGAACAACTAAACGACACATTGAATAGTTGATAAAAATTGAATGGGATGAAAGCAATGATATAATATATGTGCACAGAATAGGAACATTTGTAAATTTATATCTTGTTACAGATCATGATAATGGCTTGCGAAATTAATCAAGAAAATTAATTTTACACAAAGTATTTGAACTTTTCTAATCTTTAGCAACAAAATATTTTAACTATTCTAATCCTTAGCAATAAAGTATTTGATTTTTTCTGATCCTTAGCAACAAAATATTTGAACTTTTCTAATCTTTAGCAACAGGAGAAGTGCATGAAGTGATCTCTGACATTTACGTGAACCCTGATGTAGGAAAGATAACCACCGTCAACACCACATCAGAATGCAGCTTTGAAAGCTGCTCGGAACACGAGAATAGGCCACAGCTAGATGAGAAAACAGAGCCCAAGTCATGTCAGGTCACCCTGTCCTGTGACAGCTTCACGGTGTCAAGGGAAGTAACCGTGGAGAAACACGGAGACTTGGATCACGGGGATGATGAGCAGAAGAGGAACGAAGTGCTGGCCAAGTTAGATGAAGATCTGAACCAGTTTGAGGCGGCTGAGGCAGAAATAGCTCACAGCGTGGCCATGGCCGTGTCTACCACTCACAAGCCTCGGCCGTCCATGTTGCCGAGGTCAAGGAGAGACAACCAGAGCTTCAGCGAAAGCAGCGGGGATGGCAGAGTTAGAAGAACTTCAGGGGACAGGCTCAGGGGTGTGTCTCCACTTAGTGGGAATTCCAGGATACCACGCTATGGGGGCTCATCCCAGTCCGCAACGTACGCCAGAGTTAGCTCTTCTTCTTTGGAGTCTGAAACAGAGAGGGTCACTTTAGATGTCTGTCCTACCGAAGTAAGTTATCACTTTTAATGTCTGTCCTACCGAAGTAAGTTATCACTTTTAATGTCTGTCCTACTAAAGTCTAACATATTCACTTACTGTTGTAAAGACCTACTAACATATTCACTTACTGTTGTAAAGACCTACTAACATATTCACCTACTGTTGTAAAGACCTACTAACATATTCACCTACTGTTGTAAAGACCTACTGACATATTCACCTACTGTTGTAAAGACCTACTAACATATTCACTTACTGTTTTACAGACCTAATGACATATTCACTTACTGTTGTAAAGTGTTTATCAAGTTGTGTAAAATTGTTGCCAGGTGTGAACTCATTAATTGCTTCTTATGTTAAATTGTGTAAGCAAGACCCAAGCATGGGTTAGATACGTAAGATACTCCTAAAAGTTTCACAATTTTCTTGATCATACTCCCGACTGTCCACTTTTCCATCCACTCCCTCATCCCCCCCCCCACACACACACATAAAGCTCCCTCCTCCCAAAAAGTGGAAACAATCATTTAATTAATAGTCAGGGACCTAAATTTCTGTCTGATAATTTTGTCCCGCGTGAGGTTGCGGCCAGTGCCTGTCGTACAGTGAGTTCAAGTGTTCCAGAAATAATGCTGACAATGTACAGCCATGGTAAAAGGCTCTTATTAACAAAATGGGTGGATTACTTTCTTGTACGTTTACATGGATTTGACCCACATGTTCCAATGTTCGATTCCAAATTGATATTTCAAGACCCCTTTTATTGTCCTTCTCAAATTTATTTAATTTTTCCTATTATATATAAATAAAACACCTGAATGAATTGAGTAAGTTTGTGACATATTTAATTTGTCCTAGAGACACACCTAAATAATATGATCAGTGTATTTTATATTTTTAGTCTTATATAGCACACAATTGAATAAAAATGGATTAGGTTATCTTATATTTTATTAGGCCTTTATAAGACACCTAAATAAATAGGGGAAATTTATGTTATGATTTATTTCTCCTTTATAAGACACCTAAATAAATAGGGGAAATTTATGTTATGATTTATTTCTCCTTTATAAGACACCAAAATAAATAGGGGAAATTTATGTTATGATTTATTTCTCCTTTATATCTGCACAATAATCAATGGATCAGCTGATATTAAAAAGCAAAAGAAAAATTAATGAAAATAAAGTATAAATTAGATTTAAATGATTAAATCTAACGATTAGATATAATAAATAAAACAAGATGACAGAACCCAAATGATAGATGCATACAAAAGTTATTGACAAAACACAGTCGACCCAAACATATCCTTGTGTTTTCTGACTCCAGACATCTCTACAATGTCTCAGTGAATTGGCAGCTCCACACCAAGTCAAATTTGAACCACCAGAAACAGAGAAAGTAGTTGAGTCTCCTTCATGGGACATCAATATATCTGACATGACAGGACGTGTCAAAAAATCAAAAAAACGTTCAGGTATACGTCATGTTTTCATGACTGTCATTATCACCCACAAACATAACTTATTGTGTCATCTGTCATATCTTATTGTGACATCTGTCATATCTTATTGTGTCATCTGTCATATCTTATTGTGACATCTGTCATATCTTATTGTGTCATCTGTCATATCTTATTGTGCCATCTGTCATATCTTATTGTGCCATCTGTCATATCTTATGGTGTCATCTGTCATATCTTATTGTGTCATCTGTCATATCTTATTGTGCCATCTGTCATATCTTATTGTGCCCCCACCCTTAATTTTTTTACCTTTCCCAACATCTATTATGTCTATTTCTTGAGATTCCCCCATCAAGGCACTTGACCACACTTGACCACACTGGACCACGCTTGATAACATTTGACCACACTTGATCACACTGGACCACACTTGGTAACTCTTGACCACACTGGCCCACACTTGACCACACTGGACTGCACTGGACCACACTTGACCACACTTGACCACTCTCCCATGTTCTATCAGCCCATAGTTTCTCATATTTATTTCTCTTTCCTCCGCCTCCTCTATAAAACTAAACAATAATGTTGACACAACTAATCTCTCAGCTATACCATCCCTTTGGTCCAAAACGGCATGTGACAATGCACCGACCAGAACATTAACTTTTGAGGTCAGTCCAGACGTCACTGAGTCGAGCTTAGCATCGGCCCCAATGTCTGAAGGGGAGTTAATTAAAGCCAGAGCCATCGGAGAACTGGGGGATGTGGCGGAGAGAAAAGTCTTGGATTTAAAGAGATGGTGAGTGCCTTGCTGTTTAACAATGTGAAGGAAATTATACAGAGAGTGGGTCAACATATGTTAGGTGGGTCATTATATGTTAGGTGGGTCATTATATGTTAGGTGGGTCATTATATGTTAGGTGGGACACAATATGTTAGGTGGGACACAATATGTTAGGTGGGACACAATATGTTAGGTGGGACACAATATGTTAGGTGGGACACAATGTGTTAGGTGGGACATAATATATTTTAGGTGGGACATAATATTTTAGGTGGGGCATAGGTGGGGCATTATAGGTGATGGCTTATTTATAATACAAAGAGTGGGGCATAATATGTTAGGTGTGGCATAGGTGATGGCTTACTTATAATACAGATAGTGGGTCATAATATGTTAGGTGAGGCTTAATAATCTAGGTGGGACATATGTTAGGTGGGTGGGTCATAATATGCTAGGTGGGACATTAATTTCAGTGGGACATTATAGGTCAGGGGTGGGCAAAATGTTTAGGGCGAGGACCACATTAGTATGAAATTAAACTGAATGGGGCCGCATCTAACCGAAATTTACCCTCGATTCAAGTACAAACATCCATCTTTAACATAAATTTATTGATTATTTCTATATTACCTTAGAATTTTGCGTGACGCCAAAAAAACTGCAGTGGGTTGCATGCGGCCTGTGGGCCGTAGTTTGCCCACCCCTGTTATAGGTGATGGCTTATTTTTCAAGTACTTAAAAACTTAGCTCAATGTGCTTACAGAATTTCTTCTTTCATAACCTTCCTTTGATGTGCTCCTTACATTTGATATTCTCCTTACATTTGATATTCTCCTTACATTTGATATTCTCCTTACATTCGATGTGCCAATGTGCACACTGTTTCAGGTACTGCATCAGTCGCCCGCAGTACAAAACATCCTGTGGGATCTCATCTGTCGTGTCCTGCTGGAACTTTCTCTACTCAACGATGGGCCATGGCAGGTGAGCATCTCATGGAGTGTACTTGTCATTGTCATGTCATAGAGCGTACATGTCATTGTCATCTTATAGAGCATAACTGCCATTGTCATCTCATAGAGTGTACCTGTCAATGTCATGTCATAGAATGTACTTGTTATTGTTATCTCATAGAGTGTACTTGTCATGTCATAGAGTGTACCTGTCATTGTCATCTCATATAGTGTACTTGTCATTGTCATCTCATAGAGCGCACTTGTCATTGTCAATTCATATATTTCTCAGGTTCTGAATTTATGGCAGTTTTTTTGTTGTTGTTCATAACTTGTAACCATAAGTATATGAAAGATATATTTTTAACAAATGATATATTCTCTTCCTATATGATTAAAGTTTATAGGTTTTTTTTACATGGTATAATCTCTTACTGTATGAACAAAATATACAGTTTAATTAACAAATAGAATAATAGCTTACTGTATAAATAAAATATACAGTTTTAACAAATAGTCTAATAGCTTACTGTATAAATAAAATATACAGTTTTAACAAATGTTATATTTTAATGATCTTGAAGCCTGAAGCCACTCACCCAAGAAAATTCCATGAAAATCCTGGGATTTCAGTCTCCATTTGAAAACATCAAATTTGGTCCCATCACAGGGAATCTCACACTCCTAAGGTTTGTCCTCAAATGTCACTTTGTTTTAATTTACCATTAGATAAAGTTTGATCATATTTTATACTGAGGACCAAGAAAGTAATTTTTTTATTTTTGTTGGTTTTATTTTATTTTTTTAAGTGGACCAATATTAAAATTCCACCTCACAAACATGATTAATAAAAAAAGATAATTATAATATCGTGAAACTTTAATTTTGCTCTTTTAATCAATGGCCTCCCCTTATGGCGAACCTGTGCCACGGTTGGCACACAGAGCTTCGTCAGCTGACACACAACTAAAATATTACTTCCTTAATTAATCCACTTTGCTGGCACTTTGCTATAAATAAGTTTTGATTGAATTTTGGGCACGCTGCCTAAGATATTCTCCTACATCAAACCAGTGCCAACAAAATACATAAAATAAGGTACAAAATAATTGTGAAGCGAATCATAAATATTCTTTTTTTTTTTACATTATTTTCCGAAGAGGGAAAAAATTACACTCAAAGGCAGATACATATTTACATTTTAATTTTTTATTCTATTTTAACTATAAATTCAATTTTTAATTATTGATAATAATTAATTTTTAACTCATGCCTTTTAACTTTATCTTGACAGTATCTCTGCATTGTTACTCCACCCATACTTATTTAATTGTGGTAAAATATGTTACAGTTAGGAATAGAAGTAATTATAATTAGACCCTTTGAAAGTTACCTTAACTTTTTGACTAGGATGATGTTTTCTTGGATTGCACATAAATAAATATATTAATATATTAGGGCTGTTATCGATTAAATTAAATTTAATCGTTAATTTTTTTAAAATTACCTATTTATCAAAAGCAATAATTTTGTTAAAGCGAAAAATTAAGATGTATGACGTTATTAAACTGAAAATTTCAAGGTAAGTAATAAAAACAGACAATTGAATTTTTTTTAAAATTATGTTATTTTTTAAAACATAGTTAGCAATAAAAGTAAGTTAAATAACGCATTAAAGTTTAGGCACTAAGATGAAAATTTCAAATTAATTATAAAACTATAAAAGTAATACAGCTGTATGGAAATTGTTGGATGATTAACAAAAACATAAAAATCATCTTTTATCCCAAGTGGTTCAAAAGTTATGATTTTTTTTCCTAAGACCTCATAATCACTTTTTCCGTTTTGTTGTTCTCCTTCACGTTTTGTGCCCTCTTAAGGCATTTTTAAAAATGCCCATAACTTAAGTATTTAATGTAATTTATTTTTAAAATATAATATTGTTAGCAGATATATTTAAATACAAGCAGTTCAAAATAATGTCAATGAATTTAAATTTAGTTATTGTTAATAAAGTAAAAACAATGTTCTTTTTATATCATTGTCCATATCTAGAGTCCGTTTTTTAAATGGAGTGGTTTGTACGTAAAAGAAACAAACTATTATGATTATTAATTATTTATTAATAAATAATTTTTTTTTTTTACTTTCAAAAATGTTTATCATTATTTTATCGATTAAAATAATTTTAATCGATAAAATTTTTTACCGATTAATCGAGAAATTAATAGGTAATTTCCGCAGCCCTAGAATATATATATATACATAAACATATATAAATTTGAGGGTTACTAAACGTACTAAAATTCTTCAAATAACTTTCTACAGCCTCAATTCTTTGGTTTTATAGTGATGAAAGACCAGTTTCTAAACTCAAAAGTTTTACACTAAAGCTCAGGTTCATCAAATAAAATTGACATTTTAAACAAATATCTTCAGATGGTTCCAAGAGCTAAACACACATTTCAAGGTCAAGGGTAGGAGCTATTTCATGTACAAACCTTCTGGGAAAAACAAAACGGCTGGCGTAACAGATGAAATGGCTCTCAAGATGTTGAAGCAAGGACTCAGAGACAGCAACACGACCTTCATCTACCACTGCCACAACCACTACTTCTGTCCCATCGGCTATGAGGAGACACCTCTCTTCTGTGTGGATGCTTACAAGTAAGTGACCCTTGACCCCGTACATCTGTGTTAGGGCCTACACCAAAAACCCACATCTAACTTCATCTGTGGCCTATGATCTTCTTTGACCATCTTACGACTGACATGTAATTGACCATGACCTACTTCAACTGCTTGTACTGACACAAAAGTCACCCATGACCTACTTCAACTTTTTGTACTGACACATAAATCACCCATGACCTACTTTGACCATGTGTGTGCTGATGCACTGATGTGTAAGTGACCCATGACCTACTTTGACCAAGTGTGCACTGTGCACTGATATGTAAGTGACCCATGACCTACTTTGACCATGTGTGCACAGGTATGTAAGTTTTCCATGACCTACTATGTGTGTTTACTGACATGTAAGTAATTTTTAGTGACCTTCAACTATTCAGGTCAAGTTTATTTACCAGTAGGTGTTTACCTTGTTGGGAGCTGGACTTATGTTTAGAAAACTGATCTCCATGTACTCAGCATGGTAACAAGATGAAACAACAAGCACATATCTATATGTACACAGCACATATCCCCATGTACACAGCACATATCACCATGTACACAGCACATATCTTCATGTACACAGCACATATCTTCATGTACACAGCACATATCTTCATGTACACAGCACATATCTCTATGTACACAGCACATATCTCTATGTACACAGCACATATCCCCATGTACATGGCACATATCTCTATGTACATAGCACATCTCTATATGTACACAGCACACATCTCTATGTACACAGCACATATCCCCATGTACACAGCACATATCCCCATGTACACGGCACATATCCCCATGTACATGGCACATATCCCCATGTACATGGCACATATCTCTATGTACATAGCACATCTCTATATGTACACAGCACACATCTCTATGTACACACCCCAACTCTCCATGTACTCATCAAATATCTCCATGTACACAGCACCTATCTCCATGTACATGGCACCTATCTCCATGTACGCAGCACATATCTCCATGTACACAGCACATATCTCCATGTACACATCAAATATCTCCATGTACACAGCACATATCTTATTTGTGACATAAAACAAACTTAACTGTGTTACCTTGAACCTGGCCTATGTTGGTCAATGTTGTGATCAATGTGTTTCTAGATTGGCAGCTTCTGACCAGGTTTTCTTATCAGGGCTAGCAGGACAAATCTAGAATCATTACCCTACATAATTTGGCACCTATGCCATAGTTAGAGAACCTCTGGTATAATTTATCATTTCTGCACCTGGAGAAAGCAAGAATTCCACGTTTTTTAATAATTATTCCAATCTATTAATTGATTTGAACATTGCCGAGGACGCAACAATCTTCTGTATAGAAGCAGTATCTGTAATAGATAAGATTAGATTGGTCTATTTATCATGACTGTGATTTAAGTTCCATCTCTACTTGCAGGTCCAATGTGGGCGACAAGTCTGTGGACTCATGGGTGCTGATTGGAGACACCAGTCGTAAACATCCCAGCATACATTGTAAAAAGTAAGTGCCAAGATGTTTGATACAAAATCTGTCAGCCTTATGTTTAACTTGAACGTCACCCAGTCGTCTGGCCGGCAATGTGTGGTGTATATACGGACAACAGTGGATTAACTTTTCCCACCAAAGTTCCCACCTAAAAATGTTCTTTCATCACGAGTTAGGAACATGCTTACACAGAAGTCTTTAAGACATTTACTAGTAATATCAGTGACATGGGTGACATCATTGACATGGGTGACATCATTGACATGGGTGACATGTGTGACATCATTGACATGGGTGACATCATTGACATGGGTGACATCATTGACATAGCTGTCATCAGTGACATGGGTGACATCATTGACATGGGTGACATCATTGACATAGCTGTCATCAGTGACATGGGTGACATCATTGACAGGGGTGACATCATTGACATGGGTGACATCATTGACATAGCTGTCATCAGTGACATGGGTGACATCATTGACATGGGTGACATCATTGACATGGGTGAAATCATTGACATAGCTGTCATCATTGACATGTATGACATCATTGACATGTATGACATCAATGACATGGGTGAGCTCATTGACAGGGTTGACATCAGTGACATCATTGACATGGGTGACATTGACATAGCTGTCATCAGTGACATGAGTAACATGGGTGACATCAGTGACATGGGTTATGTCAAGGTATGAGAATCACTGTCGCTGAGTTTATTGTGAGTTGTTGTGAAAATGTTATGAACTGTGTTCAGTAAAACGGACATTTGAATGTCACGCCATGACTTTTAAGAGTTCGCCCAAGGGCTATAAATAGTGTAGTGTGCGTGTGTCCACGGAGTGGAGTAGAGGTCAGTGTGTGGTGGACGAGAGGACGATGTGGTACTAGGGAGTGTTGGTCCTACGTGTTATCGAGGTGGCTCGAACATTGTGACAACCGGAGCCTGTAAGCCTGTGATTAGAGGTACTGGATGGCTGTATTGACTCCATTGTACTAATGCAGATTGTGTAGTTGTGAAGGATTATCTATATGTGTATTACTACCACAATAAAGAACATATTATATTTGACAAGAGTCTGTCTTAACAAGATTAACCACAACCCAGAACGCAACAGGTGACATTGACATGGGTGACATCAGTGACATCATTGACATAGCTGTCATCAGTGACATGGGTGACATCAGTGACATGGGTGACATCAGTGACATGAGTGACCATGGTCAAACTTATTTCTACCGACACCAGCCCATCCCCCATTCTCCACATGGATCATGACACATACTGTATTCTAATCTCCCCCCTCATTGTATTTAGAAGGGTGATAACATGCATGCTCTTGTACACAGCCTTATAGCTGTTTGCCTCTCAAATTCACGATCTGAACCAATAACAAACCTCTACAAAACTTAATTAATAGCAAAGGACAGTTTTCTATGTATGTTTCTAATTAGTCGACCTTATCTACAACATTGTTTGCACACACACAACCATATATGGTACATTGATGAGACTGTCTCTAGATACTTGTACAGAATTGACCAAGGAGCATCAAAGCTCTATATGTAGGTCACCACAACACTGTCCTGTGCCAACACCCCCCCCAACCCTCCACATGAAGAAAAACCTTTCAGGTTTATGGACCTTTACACCACACGCCATCACGTTATTCTCTAATTCACCTGTGCACAACTCTTTGAACAGGTGTACAACTCTTTCATAGACTGAATCACTCTCAGCTATTTATTAAGCCACACCTCAATATGTGTATTCACATTTGGTATCACCTTAGCACTGAAATTACATGTGTCTCCACAGCTGGGATGACATCACCACTGACCTCAACTGTGAAAGTCCAAACTACTTCAACATCAGACAACATTGGAAAGGGGTCATCCACCGAGACATGTCGAGGAAGCCAGGCGGAAACCTCCACTGCATTATGGCCTTTCAGAAAGGAGAGAGCCCTCGAGGCACCCTCACGTCCGTGTCCTCCAACTGGAGCAAGTCGTCGCTCGTCAGGACGTCACGAATCCCTCAGTCAAGCAAGGATGCGCCAAACAATCTTTTTCTCCAGCATTCATCGGGGTCAGGAGATGACCATTCTTCCTTCGAAGCCCCGTCTCTTACCACTGTGCCACCATCGCCTGATCCACCACGAACCAAGTTGGAATTTGACAGAAGTTGGAGTCCCGGGGAAGATGAAGTAGGTCAAGAGAATCTTGACTCAGACTGTAGCGATAGCACGTTAGGTGACAGTTGCACCGCTCCTTGTGAGAAAATGGATGACAGTGTTTTTGATGAGGCTAAAACACCAACGGTCAACTGAGTAGTGATGTGCTTTGTTATTGTCTTAGTATTGTTTTATAGTTGTTGTCTTAGCATTGTTCTATAGTTATTGTCTCTAATGCAAGTGACCTAGGATATCACTCAGTTTTTCCAAACAATGTGAAATATTTAGATAGTTTCCTTTGAAATATTTCAATAGTTTCCTAAAGATCTGCCTTTTTTCAAATGTGCTCCTGTCATAACTGCATTAAATTTATTGATGTAAAGTCTAAATCTCTCAGTGGGAGAATGTCTTATGGTAGAACTAATGAAACTAGACAAGTGCCTGAAGTTCAAAGATTCTGTCACTATGTCTGTCTGCCCACATGACTGGTGGAATCATTCCAGGGAAGTGGGCTAGCATCACATTATTTGTCACAGTCACTCAGTACCTACATTTGTGCTTTGGTTGTTGTATTATTATTACACACTAGAGTTTAGGGTCCTACTGATTCTTGTAGTGCCTTGTTGTATTACTATTACACACTAGAGTTTAGGGTTCTATTGATTCTTGTAGTGCCTTAGTTGTTGTATTACTATTACACACTAGTGTTTATGGGCCGATTGATTGTTGCAGTGCCTTGATGTATTACTATTACACACTAGTGTTTATGGGCTTATTTATTCTTGCAGTGCCTTTTCATGGTATAAAACAGCTGCCCCCTGTCACTATGTTTTCATGCTATAAAACAGCTGCCCCCTGTCATTATGTTTTCATGGTATAAAACAGCTGCCCCCTGTCACTATGTTTTCATGGTATAAAACAGCTGCCCCCTGTCACTATATTTTCATCCTATAAAACAGCTGCCCCCTGTCACTATGTTTTCATGCTATAAAACAGCTGCCCCCCTGTCACTATGTTTTCATGGTATAAAACAGCTGTCCCCTGTCACTATGTTTTCATGCTATAAAACAGCTGTCCCCTGTCACTATGTTTTCATGCTATAAAACAGCTGCCCCCTGTCACTATCTTTTCATCCTATAAAACAGCTGTCCCCTCTCACTATGTTTTCATGCTATAAAACAGCTGCCCCCCTGTCACTATGTTTTCATGGTATAAAACAGCTGCCCCCCGTCACTATGTTTTCATGCTATAAAACAGCTGCCCCCTGTTCAAGAAGAAGATGAATCTGAAGGGCATGACCACTGCAATTCTGTCCAGTCAAAGATAAGAACATCTGAGGCTGAAGACAATGAACAATTTGATGACAGTGGTGGCACTGAATTCTCAGAGCATCTGGAAAGTGAACAGATTTCACATTCAGTCTCATGAGGATCATTTTTTTATACGTAGGCCAAAATTTTTGCTTTATTAATAATTGAATTGTGTTTTGGATTTTGATTTTCTTAAATATTGTTTTAAATGTTTCAAGATAGAAGAGGAAAGCCATATGTTTTACTCATAGTTCTTACACTAACAATACATTGATCAGAAGTCTGTAACAATTCTTCAAAAAAACTTTAAAAGCATTTAAATTATCTATTTTAAGTTTTAAGTTTAAGGGCAAAGAATCATTACATTTTTGCTGAAATCATTATTTAAAATTTATTCAAGCACAGAAAAGGAAATTAATGCTTGAATTGTACAGCTGTTCCTCAATCCCAATTTATTAAGAGATATTTTATGGCACAATGTTAAATGCCAAAGTTGAAGCTAAATTCTTCAATCTTATTGAATTTTAGTTTGATTATTTTGGTTTAAAATTGCCATATTTTTTAGCTTTTTTCTAAACAAATTTATTGTGCCTCCTTATGTTGTATTTATATTTTCATTCCTGGCATTCAAATTTAAATAACTGCCCATTTTGTTTTTGCTTTCTTTGATTGTGCATTTCTATGTTCCACTCAATGTCTTAAATTAAAGATACCCAAAAACAATATTTTCTTTTAGTCAAACCTGCTTCCCAACTAGGGCTGTCAATTTTTTGAAAAATGCTGCCCGGGTACCCGTCCAAATTTCAAACAGGTACCCGGGTTACCCGTTCAAAACATTGCATAATTTTCACCGTCATACAGCTATACTATGCAACCTAGCCACCTTCCATGCCCCTTATTTCTCAGTAACCACACGGCTGACGTCTGAGAGTGACATCAAGTGATTTTGGCTGATTTATACCCCCCCCTCGCCATTGTCACAAAAACTTAGAACCCCCTTAGAACAAAGATTTGCAGCCGCCGCCCCCCCTCCCCCATAATAGCTGTACATCCTTTTTGAAAATGAGCATTTGTGAAATAACTTTATTGTCACTTAAGTTTGTATTTAATGTGAAGTTGAACTCTATTAAATCGATACACGTGTAAATCCATGTAAATCGTCAATAAATAAATTGTAAGCATTCAAGTTTTTAAGTGGAACTTTCATTTTAAGTTGCACGTTTTGATGTGACGTCACATTTCTAAAACACACACCCCCTTCGTCACAAATATATGATCGCCTCGTCCGTAGGTGCTAAACGTCATTTTATTTTATAAGACTGTTAGTAACTAATTTATTGACTTTAAAAAAATTACAAATTTTTGAGTATTATTTTTTTTTTAAAATGAGGCACTCGTGGTAACGAACACGCAAATCACAATCAAATGGGGGGGAGGAGAGGGGGTAGATAAACAACGTCTACAATCGGAAATCCTATGTCGGCGTATTTCAAAGTAACTTTAATGTTAAAGCAGGGATGTTTTTATTAACAATACCAAACACTGCCTCATTCATCTCTATGCAGTCCCGCCCCAAGGCCGATGACTTACCCATTTGAAATTGTTAGTAAATGATTAATTTATTAACTTTAAATACTGACAACCTTGTACATCAGTTTTTCTAGGTCAACACGTGTTAATTCACACAAGAAGCACAAGCGAATGCAAGGGGTGTGGGTTATATGAATGAAGGGAGGAGAGGGGGGGTAGAAAAACAACATTAGCTAGTATCAATCGGCGTATTTCAAAGGGAAGTTACTGTCACAGAAAGGATTTTTTTTACTAACAAACGCCGCTTTTATCTCTAACATTATTATTTTTGGCAGAGGGCTTTTATTTTCCTTATCTATATGATTCTTTTAAAGCGCCAAAACCTTTTTGTGTTTGCGATTTCTGTTTTACATTGAGAGAAAAAGATGTATCAAAATACATTTCCCGTTGACAGATATTTCTCCTTAGATGTAATTTACTGCATTTATTTCAAACAAACATTTTCATTTGAAAAATTATTTCGGAAAAAAAAAAAAAAAAAAAAAAAAAAAAAACGAATGGGAGCCGAAGTTTGGCCTCCGTTAATATAGACATTGAAGTTACATTTTCAAAGGTACCCGGGTGGAATCTTACTACCCGGGTAATCTGAGGGCAACGGGTCCCGGGTACCCGTTGACAGGCCTATTCCCAACACCTTTCATTAAATGTTGTTGCCACTCCTTGAAGTTTCTCTAATAAAGTAGCGTTCTAAAAAATTTTAGCAACAAAAAATAACTCCTAGAAAGAAAAAAACTTACAAATTCTAATGTTGTTTCTCTTCATATTGACAATATTATGTGTAAAAATGTAGGTACTTTATTTGACAAAATAAATGTATGTTGTTCTTGTTACATTCATTATATGCTGGTTGTGTAAATTCATTTTATAATTTTATATTTATTTTATTTATATTAACAAGACAGCAGGGAATTATTTTCAGAGACCACTTAACCTACAAAGCTTATATTTATTTTATTACAAACTCACCATAATTAGTACTCTAATTTTGTATATATTTTCAGTGTTTGCATGAGTTATTTTAAAATCAATATTTGACCTAATAAATTTTAAAAAATAGTTATAAATGAACATGTAAAATAGACACCAAATAATATCATGGCTGTGTATTTCCCATTTATATGACATATAAGTAGAGGCCAAGGTAAGGGGCAATAATCAACCAAAAACTACTCACTGACTTAAAGAAATGATATTATAAAGTTCAATCTTGTAAATTTAAACAAGTGCATTATTATATGTATATGTGACATACTTCCAACTGATATCAATGTATTATTAAGATATCACTGTCTGTATATCTCTGTGATATTTATACATCATTATGATTGAGTGCCTTTATTAATGCTAATACTAATAACAATCAATGTTTATTTTCCCCAGGATGGTTTCCCCTTGTCATGGTATGCAAAAAAAAAAAACTTGACCCTTCTGAAGCAATAGATTTTTTTTTTAAATCTTGGCACACCATAAAATCTTTTTTAGAATTTCAAAATAAAAAAATTTTAATTCATTTTTTGGAGATCTTCAATATATTAAATATAAAAATATCTTAAGCTTTTTTTAAAAAAAAAAATTTTAAAGTCTCACTTACATATGACTTTTTTTATGGGTTTTATATATTAAATCTTAATATTTTATTTTTCCCACAAATTACAATTTTGTTTAGCTGATCAGTTGTCCTTATGAAGTACTTTGTAAGGATAGTTGGACATTCTCTTGATTTTGTTCCGTGTGTTTTATGCCTAGGTAAAGCAATAAGTCAAGTTTAGTGTACACTTTTTAAGTATAAATAATATGAAACCTGAACAATTCACTGGAGTGTTGAAAAAACTCTACAAAAATATTATTTATTAGATTTTGTGTCAAAGATGATTTTAAACTAATATAACTAGTTTTTTTTTTTGAATTCTTAATAGCATTATATGTAAAATATGTTAATAATTAATAAAAGCAATTCAAGTTTCATCTATTCAAATTGAGTTAAGTCAAATCCCTGAGATTTAAAAAGGGCTTATCTACAAACTTTAAGATATTTTTAAAAAGTGATTTTTTATTTTTTAGTCTTTGATAGTCTTTTTAAAGTTTTGAAGAAGAAAAAATACCATCAATAATCTTTTCTTTCTTTCTTCTTATAAATTTGTGCTGATTAGCTTTTAGACCTAATAGTCAAATTAATCAATCCAAAAAAATTATTTTCAAAGGGAAAAGAAAAAGTGCTTCTTATGTCAATTTTTTTTCTTTAATATTTTTTTTGTTCCAATGTGACGCTTTTTAAAAAAATTATTATAATTTATATAAATATTTTAAATTTTGCTACACTTCTACCAGTTTGACTTTTTTTCTATTGACAATTAGTGTGCTGCATACAAATTATTCCTATTTCAATATTTTCTGTCTTTTTTATTATTTATTTACAGACATTGACCAGTTTTATCTTTATTGTTATTACTTGGGGGGGGGGGTATTCATTGTTATATTGCACTTCAAAGATTTATTTAAAATTAGGTAACGCCTTTTTTTTGTCCTCGTTTTACAAATGCAATTAAAAAATTTTACTACTTAAGTTTGGATGAAAAAAACAACTTTATTTACTTAATTTGTATGTAGTAGTGTTTTTTAAGCCTGGAAAAAATATAATAGATTAAACCTTTTTCATTAATTTTCTCTGAAAACAAGATATTGCATTAGAAATAATGAACGTTTTTGTTTATTTAAAATAACAACATCAATTAGATTCTGTTTGCTCTATTTTTATTTGAAGCATTACTTATTTAAGAGTACAGGAGACACAAACCATTTGTGTGAATAAAACAATAAAAGTATAAGACTTTATTAATAGACAAATACAGGTGTGGATGTAGGGCAAATACCTTCATCAGCACCCAAAAAAATGAAACAAATTTTTAATATATTACCAACTAAGGCAAAACTAATAAAAATGAAGAAAAGAATGGATGATTGGTGGACACATGTCCCTAACAAAAACAATCCATATGTTAAGTCATTTTTGCAAACCATAATGTTTATATGCTAGGACAACTCTTAAATTTCAATGATGCCTTACAAGAAAACACCATACATCTAAAACATTCAGTAATGAAATTCAAATGAGATATATGTGTTGTATATATTAGAGTCAGATAATGGAGATGTATTTAATATTTAAAACAGGGTAAGAGAACATTTATTAAAGATGCTTAAAATACACTAATTTATTACGTATTAAAGTGTGATATTATGTTGTTGGTTTTTTTTAAATCAGTAAAGTAGAAATTCATTCCAGTAATTTAAAATCTTGCATACCAAAAACCAATGTCTTTTTTTCCATTTTTTCCACATTCTTTCCACAGATTGAATTAGGTGCCGGGACAAACAAAACAACTTTGACCTCTCTGTGATTGCCAACCTGGCATAAATTTCCGTGTTTCTTTTTTATATCAGTAAATCCCTTTTTTTCTTTCTCTATATAGTTTAAAGAAAATAGGGTCCTTATTTTTATATGTAGTATATGTGAACTGTGCTTTACATTTTACATATATATGCAATAAAGTAATTTCATTTGTATAATTTTGTCTTTGTTTTTCTCATGCAAATTTTTATTCTCTTTAAATGAATACAATCATCAAAGAGATGCAGTGGTACCTACCTAAACAAACACAATCCCGACTGATATGTGTCATTAAATATATGACCCTAAACTACCCCACTGATTTGTGCCATTAAATATATGACACTTGGGTACCCCACTGATTTGTGCCATTAAATATATGACCCTAGACTACCCCACTGATTTGTGCCATTAAATATATGACCCTAAACTACCCCACTGATATGTGCCATTAAATATATGTCCTTAGACTACCCCAATTTTCTGTGCAGTCATCGATAGCGATTGGTCACGCAAACTCCTAAAGACTCCCACATCCAATCAGAAAAAAAACTCACATTAAACAACTTTACGTGGGCGACCAAGGCTTATCTTATCTTATCTTATATATTACAGACGCTCCTTCTGTACAGAAGATTATTGCGTCCTACGTATTTCTATAGTTTGTGTTTAGTCCTGTATTCTTAGTAGAGTTTTAAAAGATGATAAAGTGTTGGCTTTCCTGGTTTCTTCAGGCAACCCATTCCATGACCGAATACCGGACGGAAAGAAAGAAAACTTGTATGTGTTTGCTCTTGCATATCGAATAAGAAAGGTGTTTTTATCTTTAGATATGTCTATTTGAGGGTTGTATTAAGTTATCTTTGTTTTTGTGCAGTACTTTTTCCAAGATTTTATTTTGAGCGGTGCGCTTTCAAAAATATTTTATTTGTCAAACTACGGTGTGCACATTTTCGTGGACGCATATTAAATTGAGCTGTGGCTTTTTTAACGGGTACTTTCTTTATCTGATAGATAACGTAAAAAATGTTTCATTACAATTGTCACACGATGCAAGGGGTTTATATTTTTAACGTGTAAATGAAGTTGAGAATTTTGGAAAATTCTTTTGTGATACATGTTTCGTCCTAATGTAAAAATTCTAAGTCTGTAATTGGTGTGTGAATTTTACGTGTAAAGCTATGGCCCAAGTCAAATATTTCTAATATAGAGATAATTATAAACACATATAATTAAATGCCATTCCTGTCCTAATAAACTAGGGGACAGCCGGGTATCCGGACCAAATATCGAGATTTGCGCCACTATCCGGATTCGGCAAAAACTTATCGCAGATCTGAATCGTATCCGGATATCAGTGTAGTAAAGGACTTTTTTTTTAAACAAATTAAATTAATATTAATAAGTTTATTAAAAAATTTATAAAAAGTTTTGTTAAAAAAAACTACAAAACAATAACCAGAAATGTGCGCGTTGGGATTTATAGTCAAAAGCTTTGTTTTTACGGGTTATTTATTATAACTATAATGAACAGTATTTTTGACGTGATGCACATTTATGGCCGGTCGAGACGGCTGTTGGAGGGGATGTACAACATGCCACCAAAACGAAGGCGGATTGTTCTTAGACGGGCTTCTGTTGCTCGTAGCCTACATACTAAAATGACAGTATAGTGATTTGCTCATTTTCAAATAGAAAATACGACTTTTAAGGGTGGGGGGTTAGAGCTTTGTGGGGTCATATGGGAGGCGGGGTCTAAGTTTTTCTGACGAAGTATGACGAGGGGGGGATAAATATCGGCCAAAATCACGTGACGTCATTTATGGACGGCCCGTTGGTCGACGAATTCGTCTTGCTTATTAGCACACGTCTTGTCCTTGGCCTAATTGACTGTTGAATTATAGTTATATATGTAGATATAGAAACATTTTCTATATGTAGGCGAGTGGCGGCTTTAATTTCAACAGGTACACAAATTAAGTGGGGACGTTTTTTATTTAACAAAAAATGAAACACGCTTCTTCTTCATCCTTCACTTCCTTTCCTCCTATCTGAAGCATCTCGCGGGGCGGTGCGGCAGTGCTCACTAGTACATATCCATAGACTGCGTCTGGCTTATTCTAGTTTCTGGCGAATTATATGTATTGGAGCTAACAAGCCCGTCCAAGGACGTGCCGCCGTCGTTTCGGTAGCATGTTGTTTAGGAGTAACAGTAGTTAATTAGCAGGAGTGGCACACTTCAAAGATGGAAACACAGTGATGAATGATGACAAAAATACTGCACCAAAAATAACTCGTTTTGAACGTCCGCGTAAATTTAGTCAATGTGGAACTCCGCTAGTGATTGGCTGTAGGAGTTTGAGGAATCATTCGCTATCGATGACTGCACAGACAACTGCCTTTTATTATATAGGATATATAAATATATATTGATAGATAGATAAAGATATAGATAGATTTACTATTTTAAAGTAACACTTTCTTTATATGGGCCCCAGTTGCATTTGCCTGTGAGTCATGGAGGAACCCATCAGAATCTCATTATTTAAGTCTTGTTAAAAAATGCATCTGATTTACAGTTCTTAACTAATACAGAAACTCGACTTTGGGAGCAATATAAATTCCACTTAGTCCAAACAGGACTGACTTTGTAATCATGCATCTGGTCATAACAGAAGTGACTGATGATTTCAGTGAAAAGTTGAAATAATATTTATTTACAAAGCCAACAGTAGGACCAGTGGCGTCACTAGGGGGTGCGTACCGCATCGGGTGACACTATCACTATCACAAGGGTGACATCAAAATGTACAATTCTGCTTGTTCCCGTTATTTCGCACTGGCAGACTCGGAGAAGTTCGGCGGGTTAAGTCGTGAAGGGGTGGCACCATAAGCCTCTGAGTAGGACCAATTTAATTACACCTAAACTCGTGTATATTTTTGTTAATACTTTGTTTTAATATGGCGTAAAGTGTTTCTCCTTTCTGCACACACTACATTAATAGTAATCTCCCCCTTAAGACATTTCTCACCGAGAAAGAGATGAGTTTAGTTATTGAAATTATTTAAATAATAATGTAATCAGTAAAAATGTCAGCTTTAGACGGTGATAGCTTGAAACTTACCCCAATGTAAACTGCAACATATTCATGAGGGCTAATTTAGTTTCCTTTTAAAAATGTGTATTTACTTGAATTTCACGAAATTTAAGTAACAGAATTAGTAACCCATACATTTAATAGAACTTTAAAAAAAATATTTTTTTTTAAAATAATAAAAAACTTAAACATTAAATTAGATATATAGAATAATGCTGTATTAAATTATCATTTAAAATCAAAACATTCAAATGTATAACTTCCTTGAAGTGTGTTCTATTTAAATTATGTAACTTATTGTAACGGATATTTGTTGGTTATTTGTCTAGTCAGGATTTTTAGTACCAAGGCCCCCCAGAAGTGGTTTGCCTCTCCGTGGCCTGGGGGATGAGTAAGGAAGCGGAAGTGACTGCGACCTGAAACTAATAACCACGGCGCCATCGCCAAACACAGGCACCGGAACCTTTCGTAAAAACGTTAGGATGGGCTAGACCTCACCGCGAGGTCCGGTGCTGGGTACAGGAGCAGGCCTATACCCAAAATTGCCCGGCTAGGAACGCCGAAGACCGGAAGACTCTCTGGGCAAGGGGCGAAACGCACACGAATCGCCCTCAATGAGTTGAAGATTTCTGCCTACCCTCTCTCTTAATTAATGGTTCTAATTTCGAAAAAAGCAGGTCTTGGAATGGACCTTATAAACCCCCAAGTTCCGGCTAATGGTGGTATGCTGGCTGGGGAAGATACCACTCCTCTAGGCGTGGTGACGGACGACAGGCCACGTCCTATCGGTCAACCGGCGACTGACCGTCATGGTACGGGTGCGAAGGGCCATCCTTACCAGGCCCTGGTAGTATTGCAATTGAATGTCTGCGGTATTAGGCAAAAGGCGCACGAAGTAACTAAACTACTCCACGAAAGGAATGTGGACGTAGCATTATTCCAAGAAACGCTTCTAAAGGGTAAGCCGTTTCACATAACTGGTTACTCGCTATACCATTGCAGGTGCGACCGGCGATGCCGAGGCCTTACCACAGCGGTCCGGAACGATGTAACGGTGGAATTGCTCGAAGCCAAGTGCTACAGCAACACTGA
>MUZC01000534.1:235255-260714 GCA_002072015.1 Radix auricularia | reverse complement strand
TCACTGTACACCTTACACTGTACACCTTACATTGTACACCTTACACTGTACACCTTACACTGTACACCTTACACCTTACACCGTACACCTTACACTGTACACCTTACACTGTACACCTTACACTGTACACCTTACACTGTACACCTTACACTGTACACCTTACACCTTACAAGTTTACTAAAGCATCATGTTAGAGTAGTGAGTAGTCATTGAAGTGAAAGTCAATACATCAACTTAAGTGCTGGAGTCATTGAAGTGAAAGTCAAAACATCAACTTAAGTACTGGAGTCATTGAAGTGAAAGTCAATACATCAACTGAAGTACTGGAGTCATTGAAGTGAAAGTCAATACATCAACTTAAGTGCTGGAGTCATTGAAGTGAAAGTCAATACATCAACTGAAGTACTGGAGTCATTGAAGTGAAAGTCAATACATCAACTGAAGTGCTGGAGTCATTGAAGTGAAAGTCAATACATCAACTGAAGTACTGGAGTCATTGAAGTGAAAGTCAATACATCAACTGAAGTACTGGAGTTATTGAAGTGAAAGTCAATACATCAACTAAAGTGTTGGAGTCATTGAAGTGAAAGTCAATACATCAACTAAAGTGTTGGAGTCATTGAAGTGAAAGTCAATACATCAACTTAAGTGCTGGAGTCATTGAAGTGAAAGTCAATACATCAACTGAAGTACTGGAGTCATTGAAGTGAAAGTCAATACATCAAAGTCCTACTTATGTACGAGTAATTCTTGGTTCATCATTTTTGATGTTGTTTTGTGGGATTTAGTCCCCCTCAAATTATAATTTCAGCTGTTTGAAACTTGTTTTGTAAATGATATTTAAATACAATAATATTATAAACCATTCTTACTGTCCCAACAATATTGCTCAAACTTTCTTGTAGCTTCGAACTCTTTAATTGTTTACCTCATATAGTATGATTATTGGACGCATCAGTTGAGTACATGTGACGATAATAGCTTCGAGATTTAACTCTGCGCATTTGGTAAATGTGCAATGAAAGAAAGTTCAATGATAAAGGTTTGCTTTAAGCAATCCATGTTTACATCAGCGGGACACAAATCGTTGGTGAAAAGTATTCATGTGTGTTGTATGTTTCCTAATGTCGGCATCAAGTCGATCAATGGTTTCCAGTTGTTTTGTGGGCATCGCTTGTACTAAGTTGTTTTGTATACTAAGTTGTTCTGTGGGCATCGCTTGTACTAAGATGTTCTTTGGACATCATTTGTACTAAGCTGTTCTTTGGACATCATTTGTACTAAGTTGTTCTTTGGACATCATTTGTACTAAGTTGTTCTTTGGACATGGCATCGCTTGTACTAAGATGTCTGTGGGCATCGCTTGTACTAAGATGTTCTTTGGACATCATTTGTACTAAGTTGTTCTTTGGACATCGCTTGTACTAAGCTGTTCTTTGGACATCATTTGTACTAAGTTGTTCTTTGGACATCATTTGTACTAAGTTGTTCTTTGGACATCATTTGTACTAAGCTGTTCTTTGGACATCGCTTGTACTAAGTTGTTCTTTGGACATCGCATGAACTAGAGTAACCAGGCCAAACCGGAATCACAACTCAGGTCGGTAGATATCTTTTTAAATCCTTTACATTAACTTGTGGCATCTGCTAGATGCCTAGATTGCCGAAAAAAATTTGATAGAGTTTTAACCCCCTTCTTCGTATGCTAATGAGCTGAAATTTTGCAGGCAGATTTGTGCCGATGGTAAAAATGATCTATCAAAATTTCATATCGCTCGAATGTACAATACTGTAATTAAATTAATGAAAGTTTATATTACTTCTATTTATCTCTATGTAGAATGTTAATTTTTGCGCTAGTGTCGCGGTGCGTAATATCTTGAACAACATTTTTAATATTTTCCTGTCGCGCGGTGCGATGCGTATTATATTGACTATACTTTTTAAAAATATATTCCCGATCTGTAAATGTAAATGCTAGTCATTGCTAGTAATTGCTAGTTAAACATGTTTTTATAACCCCTTTCCCGTGATCAATTCGTGTTTAAATTTAGCAGGCAGACTGTAGAATCTAATAGTAATAATAGTTGTTTTTTGTTGTTTTTTTTACTATAATCTTTTATATATGAGACATAACTACCATTTTGGATGTTTTGATTTTCGTGTGATGCATATTTTAATGAACATTCTTGTAGTTATGTCTCGTAAATTAAGGATTTATAGTACAAAAAAACTTTGTTTTTTACGGTTTTTTTTATTTACACTTACATCTTCCCATTCCATCTTCTCTCTGTCAGAACGTCAAAGATGTGTCAATTTCCTTTGAAACTTAACAGTGACAGTAACAGTGACAGTAACTGTAACAGTGACAGTAACACTAACAGTAACAGTGGCGTCATCCCGGCCAACAGAAAGCCGATGTTTTCAACCTGTGCACACATCGATCAAGTCCTTGTTATTGTTGGTAGATTTGGACTGGGAGGGTGGGTGATTTTTATGGACGTCGAATTCTTTTTACTTTGTTAGTGTGTTTCTGTATTTATTTGTTTGTTGCTCGCAATTTTGCACCGTAGGCCTTACAGCCTCTCCCACATTACATACTGTTTTAGATTTTTTTTGTTTGTTTGTTAATGTTCTGACTAAAATGACAACTAACAAAAATGTCATCATTTTAACATCTTAAAACATCTTGTGATAAATTTCATAGCGAGGAATGTTATTTCTCTCTAGCACATGGTTGCACTTTGTAGAACCCAAGGTTAGTATAATTTAAATTACCGAGTGTGTTATATGCAATTGGGTCTCTGGAATTAGGGTAAACATACATTAACGGGTGTGTAATATGACATTGGGTGTATGGGATTAGGTTAAATATAGATTAATGAGTGTGTTATATGTCATTGGGTCTATGGGATTAGGTTAAATATATATTAACGAGTGTGTTATATGTCATTGGGTCTATGGGATTAGGTTAAATATAGATTAACGAGTGTGTTATATGTCATTAGGTCTATGGGATTAGTTTAAATTTAGATTAACGAGTGTGTTATATGTCATTGGGTCTATGGGATTAGTTTAAATTTAGATTAACGAGTGTGTTATATGTCATTCAGTCTCATGGAGTGAGTTAATCATAGATTAAAGATAGTGTGAGATATAATTATTGTCATCAAGACATAGGGTCACTCAAAACAGAAACGTGGTTACGATTTTAAAAGTTATTTATTCAAAGCGGTTCCCATCCTATGTTTTTCTACCAATTCATTTTTTCTCTGTTAATATTATTATAAAATTGTCCCTATTTCGGCCTATAACTATTTAATTATTTTTTTTTAAAGTTAGCCAATTACCCAAAATGCACAAAGACTATCAACATTTTCTCTGCTTTGGAGGATTATAAATAAAATCAATTTTCTTCCAAAGATATCCCAATTTACTGCTAGTACTTAATAAAAAATAATTTTTAAAAAAAAACCATTTACAACGGGTTATTAGTAGAATGAATTTTCCAGCAAACTGTTGAGAACCGTTTATTTTATCACGTGTATGATGTACACCCATTATAAATGAACAGATGCTTTCATCACTTACACCATCTTTTTGAGAAGCCCTGTTTAACATTTCACTTGCTAGCTCTAAAATTATTGTATAAAAGTTTAATCGATAAGAAACACTCTAATTTGAGAAACGTGTTTGGAACTAGTAACATTGCCTCTGGATTTACTAGTTACTCCAATAATTTTAGAACCATTGGTTTAAACAGAATGGTAAATTTCCAAGATAACTTATTGCACGCTCTCCTAACTTATACGTGACATTTCGGAACGTATCAATCAATAAATAGCACTTTTTTTTTTTTTTTACAAAAAAATTCAGATTATGTGAAACAAGGCGGGCAGTACAAATAATATTGGTGAGTTCTCAAGTATGATATGTTTATGTGGCATACAATCTAATGTCTATGTAATGAGCAGGAAATTAACTTGAAAAAACGAGACATAACTTCGTTACCTTAAGGTTACCAAGTCAAAGATTCTCAAAACAAAATGTCAGTGCATAGCTAATAGTAAAATATAGCTAATAATTTCAATCGCGAGATATTTTCAAAAATAATAATTAATTAATTTTAATTAGCTAGTTAGGGGCCGTCCATAAGTGGTTTAGAATAACCGCGCAGTAAATCATGTAGTATTGCACAAAAAATTGATGCTTTGCAACTTTGCTCACGACTTTTTTTTTTAAACTATGCACACGAACCAACGAACTTTACAGGGAACATTGACCGCAGTCTAGCGGACATTAACATTCAAGCTGCTCGGCCCTGTGACTGAATGAACGTGACGTCATTGTTCTTGACATTTTGTTTGAACGTTCAGTTTACTGTTGTTTTAATTTATGAGTATCATGAATGCATTTACAGCAGGAATAAAAGTTTGTAGAGCACAATAGTATGTTTTCGGAAGTATGATGTTAGCAAATGTGTGAAATGGGGTGAATTGATGGTGGCTAGATTGCCTTATATAGCCATCACGACAGCGAAAATTATGCGACGTTTTGGACGATTACCCGCGCAGTTTTTTTTTAACAATATTGACAGCCCATGTTACGATTAGTGATGTACCGGATTGCAGCTCCGGAATCCGGCCAGTTTTACAAATCCGACTCCAGCTTCTGCTTCTGCAGAATTTCACTTCATAAATCGGGCTGGGCAGTAGAGCCATAAAAAATAGCTCTGGAAACTCCGGGATCCGGGCAATTTTTGCAAATCCGACTCAGGCTTCAGCTCCGGTCGGATTTCAATTAATAAATATGTCCGAATCCGGCCGAATTTTAAAATTTTGAATCCGGCACACCCCTAGCCCCTAGTTATACGATATTATATAGATTGCAGACTTACATTATAGCTCTATACATATTAATATTTAAAAAATGAAACATGCTTTTTTCAATAAGAAAATACGGCTTTTAAAGGGGGGATCAAAGCATTGTGACGTAATATTGGAGTTTTTGTGATAAAGTGTGACGAGGGGGAAGGGGAGTAAAAATCGGCCTAAATCGCGTGACGTCATTTATGGACGGCCCCTTAGACCTAATATCAAAATACAACTGCTACAAACAAGTTATGCATTAATTTATTTATTTTTAAAATACTTTTCAAACATTCAAACAAATCCCCTAATAATTTACACACGTTGTTAACAGTAGAAATAACTAATTAGAAAGGTTTGTATATTCATATTGATTCTTATAATACACCCTTCTTCAGTCCTTGTTATCCCCCCCCCCCCAGTTTGCCTTTCAATAAGAAATTGAACATCAGACTTAGATACCGAGACAACCCCATGGCCATTTCTGTAAATGTAAAAGTGTCTTTTCAAATAAAAGGATTGCATCGATCTGAAACTGATACGGTAATTCGGCATGTAGTTAATGAGCAACGTAGAATCGCGGCATTGGTGGAGGGGTAGAATCTATATATTATTATTTGAGAAATTTATTTAAACTTTGACGGGAAAACGGAGGCCTACTATTTATTCATGAAGTCAAATTAAGCTTATAATTTTTATTTTTTGTTTGTGGTCCTCACTCAAAAAAGCACAAATCTAAAATAAAATTTAAAAAAGGTCAATTAACATTTCTATTAATTAAATGCGCACTATACTATAAAACTGTTACTAACTTGACGATTTCTTCACACAATATCAATACTGTTGTTGAACATATAGTTATAGTATATATAGTCCTTATGCCAAGTTTAATACTCAAAGGAAGAACCAATTAGTTATAATAATATAATGCAATAACTGATTGCAACCCCTTAAAGCACGCTATAAATTACTAAAATTACCCATTTAAATTAAGTCACTTTGGGAATTTGAGATGCTTTTCTGAAGTCTAAATCGACAAGAGCAGTGTGTAAGAAAGATCTAGCCACAAGCCAGTACTATGGCTTCAGCAGTCTGCTCCCTCTCTTTATCCAAGTCTCAGCAGTCGACGAATTCGCATTTCGCATGTCGATATTTTTCATTCTACGCCTTTTGGATATGCTCCACTACTAAAAACGACCCTACACTTGCTACTGCGATATGCAAGATATACATTTTGAAATTTTCTCNTTTTTCCCCCCCCCCCCCCCAGGAAAGACACACCAATAAATTACGTGAAATTTAACGAAAGGTATGAGTATTTGGAAAATAATATAATTTTTTAAAAATTATAATGTGGAGACACATCTTAACTCTTAACAGAAAAAAACAAAATTACGAAATATAAGTGTTGTTCCTATTCCTATCATTGAATCATTGGCATTTTTAATAATAAAAAGGCATATTATTTCATAAAATTGTCATTTTGCCAAGTACTACTAATACTATTTTTAAAAAATAAAAAAACAAATTACACAGACTATTTGTGTAAGGAAACAATAAATTAAAGCTTTATTATCAACTAATACAAATAATGGTAGACGTTTCGGCTCATGCCTTCATCAGTACAAAAACAATTACATGTACTTACATATATCTTAAAATTAAAACATATTAAAGTCTATGTGATAAAATGAAAAGAAATGAAAGACAAAAATAAACATGGACATAGAATATAAGAAAAAGGAGGAAGTTGAAGTATCTAAAGTAACAGATACTTCAACTTCCTCCTTTTTCTTATATTCGATGTCCGTGTTTATTTTTGTATTTCATTTCTTTTCATTTTATCACATAGACTTTAATATGTTTTAATTTTAAGATATATGTAAGTACATGTAATTGTTTTTGTACTGATGAAGGCATGAGCCGAAACGTCTACCATTATTTGTATTAGTTGATAATAAAGCTTTAATTTATTGTTTCCTTACACAAATAGTCTGTGTAATTTGTTTTTTTTTATAAAAAAGCTTTATGCAGTCCTATTCTGTATAATACTATTTAAATCAAACTACAAGTTTAGAATGAAGAATGCTAAAGAAATAAATACAATTATTCAAGTATTCTTGATGTACATATTTATTAATATTGTCTTAACAATTATTAATTATACATTTCTGAGGCTTAACTTAACTTACAGCTAATTCTTGTAATTCATACTGTCTACTGAGTAAGGTGAGGCTATTAAAAACTATTATAATAATCTTTTTAAAACATTAAGATCTCTATTAAGAATCCCAAAACCAGCAGGTGGGTGGAGCTTCTTTGTAACGTTTTGTTATGTTGAACCTAACCATCCTTCACCCACTTGCGAAATGTGCGGTGTGTTAGCAAAGAGTGTTACGGTAAACCCTTTAAAACAAAGATTTATTTATATATTTGTGTGTATACATTTAAATTTTCAGAGGGAGGCGAGTGAAATTGAATTTCTTTTTTATAAAACAATTTCCGAATTTTAAAAAATCTAGTAAAATATGTTTGTCTTCACTACAAATAATGAGTTCATTAATTTAGTTTGGTTTATTTTAAAATCATCTTAGTCATCTGTACTAAAAAGTATTGAATTAGTACTTCCCCGACTGTTAAATATTACTATTAGAATAATTAGATGAAATATGTTATCAGCTGTTACATATTCTGGAAATAACCATTCTAACATCTAATACATTTTTTTTTTTGGAATTTTCAGATAATCAGAAGGAAAAAATACGCCTCATAAATAACACACTACACGCTGACACAGATAGCTCTTTGTCGTGTTTACAGTAAAAATTTCGATGCCATTTCCTGATTGATATGCCGGGATCCATTTTATTCGCCAAATACAATTTTTTATTGATTTTGAGAATTTAAAAATATTTTTAAAAAAATATTAATCTAATACATATTTATCAATTTAAGACTGTATCTTCCCATATGGGTTGTTCGGACAGTTAAACAATTTCTTTGTCACAGTTACATTACAGTACACTGCAACAACAAGCTACTCCCTGCTAAGAATATCAGCCAATGAAAACAATTTTGGCTACGAGGTCACGTGTGCAAATTTCGTGGCGTGCTGGCTGCTACTTCAAGCAGTCAGTCGAGCTGCGTGAGTCTAAGAGGGAGGGTATCGTCGCATTTTTGCGAAAATTCCGCTGTTGTACGCGGCCGGTACCAATTGAGGGGTCAGAATAGTGTACCTTTATTGGCCGTAATGACTATAATTCTCTTTCTTGTAGACACTAGTGCGTCTATGAACCAACGTACTTATTTAGGAACGGCTTTGATTGATGTAGCGAAGGCAGCAGTTGAAAATTTTATGAAGGTAAACAAAAACATAAGAATCAAAACAATGAAAGATAAACAACTTTTGATAGATTTAAAGAAAAGTTATTAAACTTTTAGAATATTCAGGTCAGTGAAATCTTTTTTTTATTTCATTTTATTTTTAGAGCCGATCCCGCGATGGGAGCAGTCGATGGGACCGTTACATGCTCCTGACTTTCGAAGATCCACCAGCGAATGTAAAGGTAAAACGAAGCATTGACTTGAACCCGGCGCCTCTTTATAAACTTTTGGATAGTTTTTTTTTAATTACAAACTGTGAAAGGCTATTATTTCCAAATATGTGCATTATATTGTCGAATTAATGCCAGATATTACAAGAAATTTGTCGGTTTACTATGGTCGTCGCCATTTTGCCCTCGATAGTGCAGGGGATGATGGGAAGGGTTAAATGTTGACCCAGCAACAAGAGGTCAAGTTAATAGGTCAGGTCATAGTTTATAGGTCAGAACATTTATTTGTTGTTGAGGCGTTGTTATGCCTCAATAAACTTTTAATTAATTTAATAAAGCATTTTTTAAATTGGAAATAAATCGTAACAGCTAATGAAAATATTTTTAGAAAGCATATTAATATAACCAGTGATGATACTTATGCTTATAAGTTTCAGACAAGTAAACTGACTATAAACTGTAGTCTATAGGCCTACCTATACTAATAATACTATACTGGCTATACTATTAATTATTTTGCTATGGCTATATTTATAATTTATTTAAATTATGTACTATGTGTTGACTATATCAAATTTATATTATTAATTTTAATAATTTAATATTCTAATTCTGTTAATATAGTGTTATTTTAGGGCAGCTGGCTATTTTCAAATTAGCCTAGACTTAAACTTAAATTACATATTTAATAGTAATAGCTTTAATTTAAAGTAGGGCTGTTATCGATAAATTTTAATTCAATCGTTAACTTTTGAAAAATTGCAGAATAATTAATCGATAATTTTGATTAAAGCGGAAAATAAGATGTATGACGTCATTAAACTGAAAATTTCATAAAATGCCTATAACTTAAATATTTCATTTTGAAAAAAAAAATTTAAATATAAGTTAGTTCAATTTAATGTCAATGAATATAAATTTTGTTTTTGTTAATTATTAAGTAAAAACAATGTTTTTTTTTTAAATTTCATTTTCTTTATAAAAACTGCTTATTTTAAAGTTTAAACTTTATTTAAAAAATATTTTTAATGGAGAAGTTTGTACATTAAAAAAAAAAACTGCTATTAATTATTATATAATAATATAATAATATTAATTATTTATTAATAAATTGTAAAAAAAAAATTCTTTAATTTTAAACGCCATTTTAACGATTAAAATAATTTTAATTAAAAGAAAAGCCCTATAGCTTAAGTTAGCGGTTATAGCCTAAGTTTCAGAATAGAGTAAATAGTACACTACATATAATCTTAATAATGTTATTCACTGTTAATTATGTATTTTAGTGTTAAAAGAATGCTCATTATATTTCTTTAAATTTCTTTATAAACATTTCCACTGAAAATTTCTTTATTTGTCAGGCTGGTTGGAAAGAAAGTCATCTAACTTTTGCTTCAGAGCTGAAAAATTTGAGAGCTGCTGGCTTGTCAACACTCGGACCTTCTTTAAAACATGCTTTTGATTTGCTTAATTTAAATAGAATGACAAGTGGTATTGATACTTATGGACAGGTAGATACAACAATCTTAATTTTGAAGTCACTGATATACAAATTTTAGATATAATTACTAGGCTTGTTCCTGATTTGACTGGGGATAAAGATATCCTGAAATTGAAGTATTTGTATTAGTATTTCTATATTAGTACATCCAATACTTGCATTAACCCATTCAATGCATCACAATTTCGTTAAGAGAACGCAGTAAAATTTTAGGTTAACAAATCTATTCCGCCTGATGATCTTTAACTGAAAGTCTCTGCTTTGCTGTTTATCAAAACTATATCATGCTGCATATCAAAATTTAGGTCATTGAAAATGGAATATGTTTCTACTTTTAAAAAGTTACCCCAAAAAACTTTTAGGGATATTATTGAAAGTTTGCGTTATAAAAAGGAATAGAAAATATTGTTTTTGCTTTACTCGCCAGCTTATAAATAGGGTAAGAATAATCCAATTAAGCTCATATTTCTCACAAATGAGTCTTATTAAATGTCTAAATTATTCCAAACTACTGGAAAGTTTTGTTGCAGTCGCTCCAGAAGTTATGAACTTCTTTCCCATGACATGTTTTTTATAAAAAAAATTCAACAATAAAATAGTATTGAATTTGCATAATCACTGTTGACGTGGCTAAACATATACGGCAGAAATTTGCAGTGACGCACATTAAGGGAAGGATATATTAAATGGGTTAAAGTACCAGTTCAGATTTTTCAATCATTGTTTTCATTTTTATTTACTACTCTCTACACTTATTTGTTTGCATTTGCCACTTAGCACTATAGGGTGGAATGTATTATTGAAAATGAGAATTTAGTATTTTCTTTTCTCACATTGCTGGGTATTGTTTCAAAACAGCTGTGACTAATACTGCCCCCAGCTCATCTTTCAAACTGCAGCAAAATTTTGACACATACAAAATCAAGCTCAACTACATTAATGGAATTTATTAAAAATGTGAATTTTTATTATTTCTAACAGGGGCGAAGTCCATTTTATAACGAGTCAACTATTATCATAGTGATAACTGATGGGGGCCACCTGACAACACTTAATGGTGTACAACCAGAGGTAAGGAGATAAGTAAACAAACCTCTTACTGCTCTGTAACGTTAATATCTTCATTAATAAATTCTGGTATCTCTAAAATTAAAATGCAAAGGATTTGAAAAGTTCTTTCTGATAGAATGTAATTGATATGGTATTATTTTTTTAAATTCTTGACATGCAGTTAAATCTTCCAATGAACTCAGTAGTGCCTGGGGCTGAGTTGACCAAAGAGCCATTCCGTTGGGATCAAAGGATATTTAGTTTAGTCATGAGACTACCGGCTAGTGTACCACCAGATGTTTCTGCTTTTCCATTTATCCCTTCAGCTGAGAACACAGCTATTGATGTTATGTGCGAAGTTACAGGAGGTATGTGAAATATTTAAAGATAAAACAGTTTGGGGACTTGGCATGCCTTTTTTTTTTTACTTTAAAATATTTTGATAATTATATAACTATCCTAGATTTTCACTGATTATTGTTAGTTATTTTAAAGAAATTCTTTTCAGCATATTGCTCATTCTCTTATCTTAGGTAGATCTTATGCCGTATATAGCCAGAAAATGATGAACGCAGCAATAGAATCCTTGGTACAGAAAGTTCAATGTGGTGTAGTTATAAATTTTGAAAAATTTGGTCCTGACCCTCCACCAATAACAGATGCCATGAGGATGGACTCAGATGCTAATGGCAATGCTAAAGGTAGTTTCCTGAAATCACTTAAAATTCTTATAAAACCCAATTCATTTATGGGGTGAAGTTATTGGTAAAAGCAATATTTGAATTTCCTATGATCAACTTTATTAACAATGTCAGATCAGCTATTATTTTATCTTTAAAAATATAATTTCTTAACTTTTGTTTGTAAATTCATAGAAAATCTTGATACAAACAAACCTATCCACCTCGATGACAATGATGATAAAAAACTCATGGGTCTTCAAAGCAATAATGGACATCAGCAACAGAATCTGGCATGGCATAGCTGTCGCAGGCTGATTTATGTGCCACGTTCTGCCCAGAAAGGACACTGTACTGGTCATTGGCCTATTCCAGAAGGATACTGGCCAGATATTACAAGCCCTACTTTAGTAAGAATTTGAGGAAGATAATATTAAAAAAGCTTTAAAAGTAGAGAATAAATGGAAATAAAGATGTGTATTAAAATCACATGTAATTGTATTGTGAGAATAGGATGGGAAGATTGATATTAGAAAAAATTAAAGGACTATATCTAATAATCTAATGTATCATTTTAACTATGACTATAGATATAAGGGTTATTAAATTATGTATATGATTCTTTTCTTGTCCAGCCACCTCGAACAGCTCATCCAGTGGTCCAGTTCTCTTGCCAACTGTCAGATCCTCTTGTGATCGAAAACCTTCCTTTTGACAAGTATGAGTTAGAACCCTCACCACTGACACAGTTCATTTTAGAACGCAGACAGCCAAATACATGCTGGCAGGTAATCTCAAGACATACCTACTTGTTAGTTTAGCCTCGTAGCATTACATTTTCTCCCTGTAATTTTATTTATTTTGTATGTTCCTTGGTGCTTTTTATTGAAAACTATATTGATCTTTACTTCATTATCAGGTGTTTGTAGCCAACAGCTCTAAGATCAGTGACATGTGCCATCCATTTGGATATTTGAAAGCCAGCAGCACACTTACTGCAGTGAATCTGTTTGTGATGCCTTACAATTATCCTGTGTTATTGCCATTGCTAGGTCAGTTTACAATACCATTTCTCAACTTAGTTCCGAACAACTTTTGTTTGATGAATTAATTACAATTTTAAAAACAGTAAACAGGATTAGATAGACCAACCAAACAATGTGAAGTATGAGGTAAATTATGTATATTGCTATCATACAATATTTTCTTTCATTCAGATGAATTGTTTAAAATTCACAACTTAAAGCCAAACCAGCAATGGAGGCAAAGGTTTGAGAACTACTTGAAAACTATGCCAGGATATTATGCCCCGGTCAGTAATACAAGGATTTTGTTGTTATTATTATAAAATAAATTATAATAAAAGTTACATTTTGCTTCTTCTAATTGTAGCAAAGATATATTTCCAGCACTGTCTATTTTTTTTTTAATTATCTTTTAAAATTCCAACAGAATCTCAGACGAGCTTTAGTAAGAATGGGTGCACCAAACTTGGTGTCTGATAACATGGATAATTGCCTTAGCTACAGCGTGATTACATACCTCAAAAAGTTGAAAAATCAGGTAAACATTGTTTTCTGATAATAAATTTGTTCTCTTTCTGTCTTTACTAAGATTTTTAATGGTTAGGTTCTAATTTCATTTTTTTAAATCTATTTCTTTGTTTCTTAATTTTATTTGTTAATCAAAAATTAAGATTGTTTAAATATTTTTAGGCCAGGATAGAGATGGATCGTCTGAATGCTTCCATTGGACAGAAACCTAGCAGACATGAAGGAATAAGAGTTAACACCAGGTATATAAATTCAGATGCACACATATAGCTTTTTTCTAAATACCTTACATTTTTATTTTAAAATCTATTATGTTTTATGTGTTCTTCCCTTTCCAGAAGCAAAACCTCAATTTTGCAGAGAAAAGATTTCCACCAGTTATTGGCAAATCTAGGGGGAAACATGGCAGGCTTGAAACAAGAGCTGCAGCAGGATTATAGTGGTTTCACCCTGGCTGTGGAAGACCCAGACATCAAGCCACAGTTCTATAGGTGGGATATGGCTTTTTTTTTTTTTTTTTATCACTGTTTAGGGGCTAAAATGTTGTAGTGTTATCTCAGTCTTTTTGTTTTTAATGTTGTATATGAAATGTTTTGTTTTAATGCAATTTATTTTCTTCCAGAAATCCTTATGACATACCTCGCAAAAGTCTCATTGATCAAATTAGCAGAATGAAGAACAATTTTCTCAGGACGTCAATCAATTCAGAATCTCTTATTGATCTAGGTATGAAAGAAACTTTTTAAATTTCAACGTTATTTTGTTTTGTCTCTCAAAGGGGATCATTTAAAGAATAAAATTCATGTCTGATCTAAAATGACAGATCAACTTTAATCTAGTGACTTAGAATTGCTGTAACCTTGTTACTTAAATTTGACATTTCTGAACATGTTTTATTTCAAAACCCCCTGTAGATGAAAGACATAGAGTGGCTATCAGTCAGATGGGCAACTATCAGGAAGTCCTCAAGAAACAACCACCTGCCTTGAGAGAGTTGGAGAGTACCCCTACAAGAATGCATATGTTTGGTAACCCTTTCAAAGTCAACAAACAGGTTTGTTTTCATTATGTATTATAATTATAAGGTTTATTACATGCCCACACATTTTTGGTAGCGTTTCGTTTTTTTCTTCCAATTTATTAATGATCATGAAAATTCTTAACCTTTATTTCTCAAAGTAAAATGAAGTAACATTCAATTTTTTATTTAGCTCACTGTTGATGAAGCTGAGGAAGCTATTGTGATAGGGAATTCTCCCAGGAAAAGAACTGCTTCAGAAAGTCCACCAAACTCTCCTCATCGTAAAAGAAAGCCCGGTAAAAATTGTTAATTTATGATCACTCAATTTTGTTTATCTTTTTAAATATTTTCTTAAAATGTTTTAAATGGTAAGAAAAGAATTCCTTCATAATTTTAATTATTTGATATATAATTTATCAGGCCCATTGCCGCGGGATTTACCATATCGTCGTCCATCTACCTCATCCATTACACCACCATCCAGTCCTGCACCCTCCAGCATTTCAGATTCAGAATTTGAGTCAGGTAAGTATACATTCCACGCAAGGGAAGGTACAATGTTTGTTTTATGCTTCGATTCATATAAAAATATATAATTATTTTTATGACATAACGATAACCTGTTTGCTGCAATTACTGGTTTGGTTGGGACTGTTATTTTTTATTTTCTTTCCTCCTTGCGTTTCTTTTATTAGTTTCTTACTCTTATAATTATGGCATAACTTTTAATTTGGCAACTGTTTGAAAAAGAACGGTTAATCTTTCACCACCCAACATCTCACCTGAATTTCACCCTTTCCTCCTTGGTCTCTGTCTGTCTCCCTGTCAGACGAAACACCGTTACAGATAATTACAGACTCTGATGATGACACCAGTAGCTTGGGCAGTGATGGGGAGGAAAATGCCTCTGTATATAATCACATGACAAGCCAATCTCAAAATAACTCTAGTTCTCATAGTGAAAATGGCCTTTCTGATCATACTGCTGTACATGAGAGTGTGGATGACAGCAGACTTTTGGACACATTAACAGATTCCTTTATTGGGGATAAGAAAGAGTTTCAGGTTTGGACTTTTAACAGACATCTCAAAGTAATGATCAACAAAGAAGTGAAAAGACCTGGCAGAAGTAAGTAATCCAAGTGTTTTAACAAAAATAATTAACTCAATACTTATGTTAATTTTCTTTTTTTGCAAGCAAAGTGTAAGTGAAAATATTGCTAGCTGGTTCATGGGTTTAATTATAATTTTACACTTTTTTTACTTAAACTATCCTAATAGAAATAATTTCACTAGCTATGAATTGATTTGTAATGAGAAAGATTGTAGTGTGTTAGTATAAGATTATCATTGTTTTTAAGGCAAGGCTGTATTTAAATCTACCTTGGGTATACATTTGATGCCACCTCCCGTATTGTAAGGAAATTGGCCCACTAAACACAGGGTGGTAAGAAGATTCAGGTGAAATTTTAAATTAAAAAAGAATAACATAAATGGAGATGCAATGTAAAGCTATTTTAATTATGTTTTCCTCTTTCTTTGTCATCTTCTTCACCAGATTTTGACAGGTTATTTCAGCTGTTACATACCGTGCAGGGAAGTTATAAAGTCCAGGCAGAGTTCGTGAAAGATGTCATTTATGAGGCACAGAGGTTCAAGAGGAAAACCCTTGTTCAGGACTTAGAAAAATTTATCCAAACAATTCATAACTGTAACAACACAAAACTGAACAACAAATTCACTAACAAAAATACATCATATAGCTGATAAACCAGGGCCTTTCAGTGATCAACAAATCTTACAAGTACAAAGACCGAGCATACAAACGTTACTATATTTGAATAACCAGACTGTTGTGGTTCATACCTTGAGTTGATGCATCAATTCGTGCAGTTAAACCTATGGGTACTTTGACACCACAAACCAAAATGGTATTTTCTCTTAACGGAAATCCCCCATGTCCAAGTTCAGACGTGCCTTGGAGGCCTGGCCTTCCTGATACTGAGGAGGTGAAGTGCTTCAATGTGTTCTTTCTCTATGCTCTGTGACTTTCAGATTTGGAGTGGAGAGGAAAGGATATACTTTTTGACCACTGGATTAATATGATCTGTTGTTGAGTTGGAGTTGTCTTTGTTTTTACTAGAGTCTCGAAATAGACTTTAACAGGATTGACAGCTGCATAAGTCACAAACAGGATTGCAATATGAATAATTAGTTATCCATGATTTAGTTTTCTTTGTCATGAGTTATGCCCTGCTTAAAGCCTTCACCTCAGATAGAGAATCAAATGAGTGACTTTAAAAAAAAAATCAAATCAACAGTTTTTTTAGTTGTGACCTCAATCCATCTGCCAACTTTCAAACTGCCTAGACTTACACAAAAGACATGCCCTGTGCTTGTGCAGTTAATTTTTAAGAAATGCTGGCAACAACATTATAATTACTATAATGTGAAGGAAGTTAGATTCACTAGATACGTTTTGCCCACAGTAATTTACATTTTTGGTCCTCTAAGGCCCTAGAATGAATTCTACTTTAATTATTAATAAATTTGGTTGGAGGTTATGTCAGTACTTTATTATTATAGTTCTGTGGTTCTTTAATATTGTTCAAGTGAGGTCAACACCAAAGGTGCTTGATGTAGCTGGTGCGGGCAATGAACTTGTCCTGGACACTGCATGGTGTGACATAGTTTCCGTGTTCACACAACAAAGACAAAATATCTGTGATACAATCGTTCATGATTCATTAGTATTCAAGTTGCCAGGTTTTATTGCTGTTCACCAGGAGTTCCATTAAACTGTAATACAATTGTTGCTTTCTTTTCAAATACTTTGGGGGTCAAGAAGAGGAGGTTCTGATTATATTTAATATCTTAATCAAAAGGATATAATGTTATGACAATACACACTGGTACTTTGTTAGATTATCTGCCACCTCAAAGATTATACCACATTCTATTTCCTCTTAGTCATATTAAGTTTTATATTAAAATAATTAAACCAAATAATTATGAATTTATTTTCTGACTCTGACTAAAAATTACATTTTTAAATCTTGAGAAATTTCAGAAGCTATCCATTAGTGGTGTAGGCTGTGCTATTTGACAGGATGTGGGTATAAGTATAAAACTTAGGGAAGCCCAGAGGTAGAAGTGATCAATAATCAAAGTACTGACATTTGTATTGTCTCCCTCTAGTGTTGCTTTATTTTATATTCTAATAAATTATATTTATATTTTTAAAGGGTTGTTAGTCCTGGTACTGGTAACTATCCTATTATTCCTATTTACTACTACTGCATTGTTCAGGTTAATATTTCACTGTGTACTCTTCTGCAATAAATGTTTCAGTCATAAGTTTGTTAAGTTGTGGCTCTTGAGTTTTTGTTTCTTCTTCTTAACCGTATCGCTATCCTCAGACTGGATACAATAATAATAACCTCTTTTCAGTCCATGGCGGACTATAGGGCAAGTGAAGTAGTATTCACCAGTTTCATTAACCCACCATTAACGAGCAAGGGATTGTGTGGCCATTACCGTGGCTCGAACCCATGACTCTTTTGCCTTGGTTCAGCAGTCGAGCGCTACCGCTAGACCAGCTACATACTAATTACTATCACTGCATAAAGTGCAAGGAGGTTTCTACCATTACCATAAACCAAACTGTTATTCCTTCTACTTCTACTTGGCACAGGGGATTGTTGTTCATTGTTATGGGCGTTACAAGTTGACATCGACGTAAGGGCTTTGTTTTATTCTCATTACTAAATTAAAATATATTTATTTTACTGTTAATTAATACTATTTGTAATAACAAATGGCAATACACATTTTTTTCCTTACTGACCATCGTCCTTTATTTTAAAAAATACAAATCTTTAAAAAAAAAAAGGTGATTTTAAAGAGACTTAACAATTTCATACAGTGATTTTTTTTGTTGCATGTATCATGTATTGCTAAACACCGGTAGTAATTTTTGGAATACTGATAAATACTATGAAAAAATTAACGTACCAGACTACCAGAATTACGCGTTTAATTTTAATTATTATCGAAATCCATCAGTAGGGAGATAATTAATATTCATAAACTTTCAATGAAGTTTGTCATTGGACTTTGAATCATTCGCGTTGTAAATGAACACGGCAGAGACCATTGAAAATACTGAAATCAAAAAGGTTGGGAAGGGCCGGCATATTGTTTGCAGTATTGGTCAATCCAATCTTTAAAACTTCACAGGGTTGGTGGTGTTTTCGTCAAGTCAAACAATAATAAAGGGTCCAGGATAGTTGTACTATTGATTAGTTTAGATTAGTAATTACTTTATAAACTATTACTATTGAAAATGAGAGTAGGGACTTAAAAGTTGTCTATTTTACGCTTTTCGATCTATTATGAGTGTGGACCCGGTACTACGTTCCCTATATGGAAATGTCTACAAATTTCGACCTATATACTATAAGTATAAGATAACTATCATTGCAAATATTATTAAATTATGATATTTTTTTAAGTTTAAGTCTCAAATCAATAGACTTGAAATAACCCTTACCTCGTTTACGTCTTTTCCATTTAATAGAAATAAGGAGAGCATGTGCCAGGGGCGTCCAAAATTTTTTCATGGCGGGCCATATTCCATGAAGTATAGATATAATGATATATATACGGAGACTGGATTAAGATGTCTTAGTCTTATACTTATTCGCTGTAAAATTTAAAATGGGACACTTGAGATCTTGACTGAGAGGTCAGGCTCAATCAGTGGTACCTTTTCATTTACAATGGGTTAATTAGGTCACGTTTTAGATCATCTACCGATTATGTCATCTATTGACACAAGACAAGAAGTAGAATGGCGAAACTTGACCTCAACTCAGTGATCAAATAAATAAAAAGGAATTTTTAAAATTACGAAAAAAAAGTAAAAAGACTAACTTAATGCCCTATACTATAACTATAATGACAAACTATGTGATTGACTCTTGTGCTACTGCTATACTGAATCTGTTATGGCTATGGTCCTATGAATCATAATATGTTTAATTCATAAATATTCACCGGACATCATCTTACCATCATTGTGATGTGAAGTGTTCATCCATAGTTACGACTGGCCTTAACTTAAACCAAAATCGTTTCCTGGAGGATTAGCCGACAGATCAACTCGTCCTCATCTAGTCACTCAACAGCCTCTGAATGTGCATTTTCTCTTCTAATTTCTAACAATTACTGCTATGGATTCTCTTTGCCTTCTATTTCTAGCAGCGTTTTTCACAGGACTGATGGTTTTAACTGAGTAGATTCGTGAACAGTTTGGGTGTGCACATTCTACTGAGCCCGAGCTCTGTGTTGTCCTAACATTGTGAGTGAGGCAAAATATAAGTGACGTACTTTGCTAGTTTGTTCAAGTAAGCTGGTCAGCAAAGATGGACAATTCAATAAAGATCATATGGTTGTGCTTTGAAAACTCTTGTTGATCTCGGCATAATGATAATGTAATCGAATTTGAGAGTTTGTGCCACAAACAATATTGGAAACTCCAGAGAATCTGCATCTGCTCTTTCTGAAGCTCTAAATCCATCAGTTGTTTGGTTGAATGGGTTAAGACGAGGAAATAATCTCGAAGGTAAAACATTGAAATTTGAGCATCGTACTTTGTAGCAGCATTTTATTTTTTTATGTCCTGATATTTCACAATTTGAGTGAAATGTTGGTGGGTGCGAACATGATTGTTAAAGCTGATATCACTCCTGCTGCATCAAGAACACATTCAAGAGGTACGCATTTCATTTCATGCTATTTTGACATAATTGTTTCCACCAAAAAAAATGTTTTAAAAAAAATTCTACTTCTACGACACAAACAATATAAATAACAATATAAATTATCAAACAATAATAAATTCAATAAATGAATGTGGCCGGACCCCCTCCCCCTTGTCACAAACTTCACACTTTCTTACTCCCCCCCCCCTAGGGCTTGACGTATTTTATGGACGCCCCCTAAGCTTTTGAAATTCTGAAAGCAGATGATGTCAAATCATTTATTATCTTAAATTGTTTAAAAACATAATTTAAAGAAAAGCGAATTTTTTTAAAGTTTGTAAAGATGAAAGGGCTGATGATCCAACTACAAGCTTTAAATTTGACACGTACTTAACTCTCTGGGATAGACTTGTAATAGAAATAGATTATCGATTTAAATTTAATGATTTTCGGTGCACAGCTATGTATTTCTATAGTATTGATCCATCACAAATGTAGGAAAAATAAAGATTGTTTTCGACGTTTATGCAAAATTTACAAACACGACATTAAACTTGAAGAGGCAATCGTTGAATATTTTAACTTCAAAGATTTGTATTGTATGCATCAAAACGTCCATCACTATCCAGTGAGCTACAACTTAAACTTAGAGAGGTTCTGTCATTCTGACTGAAAAGCATATATGGCACCAGGTCTCCCTAATCTGTCAATACTCAATAAAATTTCCTTTAACTTTAATCTTCCGGTAAAATTCCGGTTAGCAGTGGTTGAAAATCATCAACAAATTTCAGCGCTCAACAACGACAAACGAAAGCCTGTCTGGATGGGCATTAATTTCTAATGAACATGATCTCGCTGAGAATGTTGACTTCGAATCAACGATAAATTGATAAATCGTTTAGCTTCAACGAGAGTAAGGTGAATACAAAAACATGATTTTCTTTTCAATAGTTGAATAGTTGTAATTCCTGAAACTGAAAGCCGCTTTGGCATTCATCAGCCAGATAAACTTGATAAAGTATACTACTATAAAGTGGTTTTGTTTTGTTTTTTAATATCTGCAACTTACCTCCGCTTTTGTTCTCTTGAAGTTTTTTTTTTCTGAAATACTGATTTCATTTCCTGTAGTGAGGGGAAATGTGTGATTTAGGCTGCGTTTAATTAGGACAGCACATTTGAAAAAGTCGCAGTTTGCCCCCAAAAGGCCTTGATAAACTTTAATTTACAATTAGCTTTTAACACTGCCAATTCAAGACTTGTGATAAGAATATTTAGTCACATCATCAACTAAAAATGCAAAATCTGCCACTCAAGCAGGATCAGATAGTTCTGTAATTGATTTTTTCCTTAATTTCAATGAATTGCACAATTTAAAAGTAAATGTAGAAACGCTGCATTGCTATCCCACAACTGAACCATCTTACATCATTATGATTATGATCAGTTATAGTTATACACATCTTTTGTATTCTCCCTGGATGTTTTTGTTAAGAAGGAACTGGTGGAGAAACGGGGGTTTGGAGCAAATATTTTTAGTATTAGTAGCTTAAATCAGGCTTGTCAATTGGAATTTTTTCCCATGGGATGGGACAGGCATAAATTGCCATGGGATGGGACAGAAAAATATGTCCCATGGACAAGCCTGGCTTGTCCATAGGAATGTTTTTCCCATAGGATTCCCATGGGAAAAGTACAATGGGATGGATTGGGACAGAAAAATATGTCCCATGGACAAGCCTGTAAATCACTGCCTTAATGGCATGATCACATCAAAGGTGTTTGGCCCAAAGAACTTGTTAAATTTAAATGATAAAGTGACGTTAAAAAGCTTTGCCACCCTCTTCACTGACTTAATGACATGATCACATCAAATATGTTTGGCCCACAGAACTTGTTAAATGATAAGGTGACGTTAAAAGTAAAAGCTGAAAAGCTTTGCCACTGAATGCCACCCTCTTCACTGACTTTCAAACAAGTCTTGCTAGTCCGCATAGCTCACCCGTCATATCATCAAAATCAATAACTTATAAGTATTATAACTCCAGAGAAGTTATTTCCCGTAATGGGCGTCAAAATAAACTTCACATAATAATAAATAATCTGTTCCTCTTGTTTGGTCTTTAGGACTCAGAAGGTCAAGTAATACTAATACTGATAAGGGGCCGTCCATTAAGTGCGTCACGCTCGCTCCGGGGGGGGGGGGGGGGGGCTCCGGACAAAAAGTTGATACAGACAGCTGGCTTTATTCAACATTAAAACTGTNTCGGCCATGTAATGTGTGACATCACGATGTTTTATATTAAATTAAAACTATTTTTGCTAGTAAAAGTCATTTTTGTTCGAAAATGTGAATGTGGCGTACTTTAAGGGGGGGGGGGGGTCCGAGATTTGGGGGAGTTAAAAATTGTCAAAAATAGCGGGACGGCCCCTAAACAATAAAACGTTATCGACTTTGTCAGCATTTATTCTAAACAGCACGAAATTTTGACTTAACTTGTAAATATAATGTATTTGCAGAAATAATATGTCAGTCAATTATTTAAGATGAGACCGTGGGGCGGAATTTCGACATTCATAGCTTACGTCACACCTTTGAACTTCAAATACTGTACTATTACTATAGACTATAGTATTACTAGTACTAGTATTAGTATTTGAACGTACCGCATTGCTAGTGTTTAAAATACATGTACTAGATTTTTTAAAGACTGTTTATGATAAAATAATTTTTAATGGAAGGTTGGAAAAAGTTGAATTGTAGAAAGATGTGCCTCATAATAGCATTTCTGACAATAATTATTAATAATGTAAATAAAAAATGAATTTTATAAAATATAATGTAACATCAGTTCTTAATTATTTGAATACTTGATTTTTATAAATAAATTATGACTTTGAATTGAAGTTACATTTAAGAATTTAAGTAGGAGTCATGAGTATCATTGCTCTTTTATTTTTTATATAGTTATAATATAAGTTGTACCATCGCAAGTAGATTTAATTAGGCTACTAGTACTACTATAACTATAACTATAATACTGCTTTATTAATTAATATTTAAAGAAGCAAGTAATAGTATTATTATTAATCAAACTTTGAAAGTTGCTCTAACATTAGCTAACTAGGAATATATGGACTGGGATTGACGTTTTTTTGCCTGGACCACGCGTCAAACAAATGTATGGCCAATGAACATAATATTAGTAATAGTATTGGTATAAGTCATTAGAATTCCTTAACAAGTTGTTGACAAAATAATTACAATTAAAACATTCATAAGATTTTATTATTGCACAACTGCTACTTAAGACTAGCTGTCAATACATTTGTCAAAATGCAGGCTAATACTAAAACTAATAATATTCAATCGTAATATTATGACAAATCCTCTCAAAAGTAATTTTTTAAAATGTGCGCCCCTGCCCCCCTCCCAACGACCGACTAAGTCTCAGCTTCACGAAGTCGAGGATACCTGCAACCGCAAGGGATAAACTATCACTATCAGGTAAAAAAAAAAAAAAAACATTTGGCAAGCGTAAGTTTTAAGTAGATATTAATAGCCTAGGGACACAATAAAATTAATGCAAAGCTTCGATCTCAAGTGTGTGGGGGCAGTGGCGTAGCTAGAGGGGGGCGGCCCGCCCCGGGCGGGATTTGTGAGCAGTTTTAAAAAGCAGCCATTTCCGACAACGGCCCTTCAATATACGCTCCTCTGCGGATACACGCATTCTCTGTGTTCCTAAGATAAGAACTAAATCTTTTGGCGAAAGGTCATTCTCCTTTTGTGCAGCCAAACAATGGAATTCTCTTCCATTACACATCCGTAGCATTTCAACTGCTAAGTCATTTAAGACAGCACTTAAGACACATCTCTTTAAAATTTATTTTCAAAAATAATAAAACCACATTTCTGTAATTAATTAGCGTAGCTGATGTATTGAGTATACCGTATTGTTATTTATGTAGTTAATATGCTATGAATGTTTCTTTTTATTTATATATGTATTTTTGTTTCCATGTAAAGCGCTGTGAGCCTGGCTCCTTGCTGGGATACAGCGCTATATAAATCATCATTTTATTATTATTATTATTATTATTAAAACCAAAAATATTCATAATTTCTAGTCTTAATTAACGGGTCGCACACCATTTGTTTGATTACAATAATTACATTTTGGTTGTTATATATAACACACGCAAACTCGTTGAAAAATTTAAGATTGCTCAAAAAAGGTATTCATGGTTTTGGAAAATTAGTCGGTATGTGAAAACTACACACAAATACACGTCACCACTGGGCCGAAAAATATGTGCTATTAACTAATAATATCGCCTCGGCAGTTTTTGAGTGGAATTTCCACATGCGCCGAATGATTCGCAAACAAATACCTATATGACATGGTGGTTCAAACTTGCAAATTTGTGTTTTACTTGCAAGTAGTAATTTATGTTACGGTGTCAGTTTTCATAAAAGTATTGTAAAGGAATTATTAAATATTAAAGTTTTATCGTTTTTAATCCATTAAAGTAGCATAAATTAAAAATACATTTATTAAAATGTTACGCCTATCCAATTGAAGAAGTCTGCAAATAATTTGAATTATGACAAGAATATGAAAATATTCAAATTTCTCCTTTAATTAACTCCACAATATGCATAAATAATTAAAATTGGCATCTGAAGAAGTAACTAGTAAAACGAGATCAGATACTGGATTTCTACTTGTTTCAATGCAACCTTTTTCTTCTCTACGTCTTATGTTATCTCAATTTATGGGAACTCGTTTTGTTGTTGTTGTTTTTTTGTTGTTGTTGTTTTTGTTTTTTTTAAATTAATGCTAATCCATTTCATGGAACAAAGCGATATGCTAATACAACACGCTGTTATATCATCCAAAACAGTTAGTGAAGATTTTAGAGAAGGGGAAATTCAGAAGACATAAGTATATCTTTAGAACAAGAAGTGCAACAAGAATCGTTGTTATTAATTAAAAATAAAATAAAATAACGCTTTGATCAGGTGCGTATCATTGCAAGTAAATATTCGTATATTTTCAATATTGAAAGAAAAAGGATCCCGGTTTTTATAGCTGTACTTGCACTACTAGAAGAGGCATTGCATTAGAAGAACGTGGGGAAGACCCTTTTATCTATAAAAATTTGTTCAACAGTATAAATTGGAAAATTATGTACCCAACATAAAAATTGTAATTTCGCTAAGAATTTTCTCAACAATCTTTGTCAGTGTTGCTACTTGTGAAATGAGCTTCGTCCAACTGTAGTTGATTAAAATATATCTTCGTTCCACAATGAGTGATTTAAAACCATAAAATCTTGCAATATTGACCATAGAATAAAATATTAAAGATAAGGGGCCGTCCATAAATGACGTCACGCGATTTTGGCCGATTTTTTACCCCCTCCCCCCCTACGTCACGCGTCGTCACAAAATCGTCGACCCCCCCCC